>JAURVB010003306.1:0-17334 GCA_033002965.1 Piper betle
ACTCTGACTTGCATGTCATTCATGTAGTACCATGTTAGGTTTGTGTATTCATCCATGCATTGCGAGTTGTATCTTCATCTTAAGACGCCGAGATTGGATCCGCATGAGTTAGGTTCCGGGTTAGCCGACTTAACCGGGGCCTGTAACATGCCGGTTTGGTTCACGAGTGTGGACTGGATTTGGGGTGTTACAACAGCAGAGAGGCCAGCAGGGTCAAGGTCAAGGCCAGAGAGGCGGAGACCAACAGCCATTGAGACAGCAGCGGAGAGTAATCGTAGCCGTCATGACAGGATAGGAATAGCAGGCCTTGGATCAGAGAGGAATGCAAACAACACCACCAGTAGAACCGTCCATCTCGGTACCACCATGGGCAACGGGGATGGACACAACCACGATTGTTGAAGCATTGGAGGATACGACAAACGTTACAGGTACGCACACGTCTCACCTTGGAGTTCACATTTAGTAGATAGCTACCAGAGTGAAACCTCCTAATCTAAAATTTCGAGGACGAAATTTTTATAAGGAGGGAAGGTTGTAAAACCCGTGACTCGAGTCAGGGTTTTACGTTACCGAACCAGTCGGTTCAACCGTTGGTTCGAGTCAAGTCAGTTTCATGAACCGCGTGCTGAGTCGAGGCCAGCCGTGAGTTATGAGCGATGAGAGTCAGGTGTACCTGAATATATGATGATAACGTCAAGAAGATGGTGAGAGATGAGTTATCAGAATATATGAAAGTATGCAGTATTTTTTTCTTTTTATATGTTTGATTGTAGAAATAGTTTTAGGCCGAATAACGCGTTAGGATGCGTTGGATTATATTCGGGTGGGTTATTAGTTATAGAGCATGCCATTTGGATGTTGTTGTGTTTGTTTTATTTTATGAAATTTTTCCATATTTTTCTAGATTTTTTTAGAATTTATTACGAACTAGTTATTATTTTGACTCGAGTAGGAATCGAGTCAATACTTAATTACAAAACTGCCATTGAGGGTATTTTTCTCCCTCCCGACAGTTACCCTCCCGAAACCCTCGCCGCTGTGTGTTGTCGTCGCCACCGCCACCGATGCCGCACTGATGCCAATCGACGCCGCTCCGCCTTGCCGTGCCGCCCGACCGACCCCGGCCACCGATCGCCAGCCGGCATGCCGCCGCGATGCCACGAAGCCGCCTCAGCCGTCGCCACTCCTGGCTAGATTTTGCCGCCGTCTGGACCGCGCCGCCGCCGCTGTGACCCCGACGACCACCCCTCACCGTCGCCGACGTTTCCCCACCATCCCGAGCGCCGTCGAGGCCGGCCGCAGCCCTGATCGGAGCACGCCGCCGCCGCTGACAGCCATCGCCGCCCCAGCTGCTTTGTTTGACACCACCATCGGACCAAGCTCGTCGAGCTGGTGCCGATTGACCCCCTGATTGCCCCGTCCCGAATCATCGCCGGAATCCGCCAGAAAATTGCAGATATTGGCCGGAAAACCGCCGGAACTACTGGAAAATTGGATTCGTGGGAAATTCGCCGGATCAT
The DNA here is from genome assembly GCA_033002965.1 of Piper betle. Classification (NCBI taxonomy): domain Eukaryota; kingdom Viridiplantae; phylum Streptophyta; class Magnoliopsida; order Piperales; family Piperaceae; genus Piper; species Piper betle. The sequence continues at coordinate 1,524 of JAURVB010003306.1, forward strand.
CCGCCGAACGCACCCGGTCCAATCTGATCGGACTTCAGACGCCACTAGGTGCCGAACCCGAGTTTCGAGCCACGAAACGAAAACCCTAGCCGTCGCCGATTTTTGACGACGCGAGGTATAATTTATTTTAACTTAATTATTTAAAAGTATTGATTATTAGAATTGCATGCTAGGATTGGTGAATTGTGTGTTATAATAATATATATAAATGTAAATTTGATTAAGGATAAAATATGAAATTTGTTTGATTAAGTGGTGTTAAAAATGGAGGCTAAGAAACTAATTAGGGTAACTAGGTAATGATCATGATCTAATGCAAACTAGCCTAAGTAGACTTGCTAGAATTGATATAGGTTGATGTGTGTTGATTGATGCGTGATTGTGTGTGCTTGCTATAGGATGTGTGATTCATCATGCGGGCGTTAGTTTTTAGCTTGATTGTGTAGGTACGGTGTAGGAGCTCGCCGCCTAGGCACGTGGACCCGTTTGGAGCTTCTACTAGGTCCGTTTAGGACTCGTTCTCTGTTTTTATGCTACTCTATTGTGAATTTGATTTAACATGTGCAAGACGAGTTAAGTAGCGTTTTATCGGATCCCACTTAACTCGGGCCATTTAGCCAACAATTTTCTGGATTAATAACCCTCGAGGATGAGATCCCTCGAGCTTGTTTTCGAAAATAAGATCCACCTCAAGTTGCCTTCGGGCCTATTATAATAAATCCCGACCCAGCCTTATAAATAGTTTTATCGAGTTTTCAGTGAGACAAGAGAAGATGAGTCGACTGCACGTACCATGAGCGGATGTTGTGCCAGTCAAAGCGGGCTCTGCATTAGTGCCAACGGACTGTTCCATTCCCGAGGGATCTCTGACAACTCCGAGTTTGAGTTCCTCACACCCGGAGGACGTGGAGGTTTACGGGTACTGTTTAGTACAGCGCATGTCCGGACTTGTGGTTCAAAGGGTACTAAAGGTGACTGTTTGAGAGTACTCGGCCTACGTGCTCAAGGCCAGAGAGATATGGAGGTTCGGAGAGGGCTTAGGATAAAAGTTTTACGTGAAGTACTGAAAAGAAGTGTCGTGAGCGGCACAATACCAGATAGATGGGGATGCTGTTGAGTCAGCTGCTCGACGGCTCCTCTATAGTTGCCCTTATGAGAGTTCTAGAGGAAGATATATGATGGTTTGATTTCCATGAGAGTTTGCTCTCATGTTCCAGTTTGATATTAGTTATTTTCCGGGCCAGTAACACTCGTTACTGACGGTTTTTCTATATATATGTAGGTGAGAAATGTGAGGGATGAAAGCTGTCGGGACTGCGGAGGAGCAGCACAGAACTGCGCACACATGTACCTGCCGCGTGTAATGTATAATGATGATGTGGTAATGCTATGTGAATGATAAATTTTGATGTGTTTGTTTGGATGAATTGCCTGTTATGAAATGAACGGATAGATGTGAATGAGTAGGGAGCCTTGAATTCAGCCTCAGCTTAGATGAAAACAAATGAGATAATAATGGAATGTCGCAGTAGGTTGTTATGTTTTGTCGAATTTTGATAAAATATTTATATACCTTTGTTGTGGACAGGTTGGCCCTCATTGCATTTTTAGGGGAAACTCTGTCCGTTTTTACGCAGTAGTATATATTTTCTTTTGGTTTCTCATTATTGTTTTGTCTTGTTTTTTATTGCACATCATAGCATGCATGTAGGACCGCGTTAGAACCTAATTGTTCCCATTCATGCATTTCATGTTTGCATCTCCATCTTGATACGCCGAGGGCAGATCCGGGTCGGCTTAACCGAACCCAGTAGATTAGCGAACGGTTCGGTCGTCGGTGACATTTCTGGGTCGGTTCACGGGTGAGCCGAAACGGGGTGTTACATAGGAAATATTGATCTGCATTTACCTTGGATTATTGTAGTCTTTACCAGGCCATATAAGTGGTGGGAAGTCACCAACTTTGTGTTCACAAGTATCATACCGTCCAAAACACAAATCCAGGCCTCCAACAAAGCATCACGACAATCAACAATCACGATTTTCTCATGGTGAGACTTGAAAGTATGCGAATAAAATCAATCACAAAAACTAGAGTGGCAGCAAGTCAGTAACCAGTCAGATGTAAATAATTTAGCAGCATACCAGAGATAAACTCCAGTTGAGAAGTGATCAGGGTAGCGCAACACCCTTACATTCTCATGAATATTAAGAAGCTTTCTTTACTATACATACTGTTTATCTTCAAAGCAAGAGCAACTTCTTTGTATAAAACAATGTATATCTGCAAGAATAATCATTTAGCAAAGATAAAAATAGCAGACAAAAAGCACTCTGCAAGCATCATCAAACTTTGTGTCCCAGAAAAACAAATCAGATCTACAAACCCAAATTATTCAGACATATCCATGCCAATACCCAGTCTCAAACACTCCCTGCTTTATGTCTCGTCAGGATGCCTTCACTATACATAGTTCTATAAACTAGTTCTCTTTATTCTTTTGTAATATACCAGTTTCAATCTTGTCTATTATTCTTCATTCACCACTCCCGACTTTTTAAATGCCCCTTTCTTACATATCCACCGTCATCAACATAGCCATCCACATAGGATGGTAATCACCATCCCACACTTTCACCCATGTGATTTCTCTTTATGTATGCGTAAATAGGCCTAAAGTGATACCTGAATGCCTTCCCTTGATTTCGCTTCTAGGAAAGCATCAAGCCTGGAAGCTCCATTAGCATGAAATGGACGCCTTAAATAAAGTTCTGCGCACAACCACCAATCAGTAATGTAAATCTGCCAACAAAAAACTATTTAGGTTTTAAAAAGATAATGTCAATGCCAGACCAACAGTGAAAAGCATATTAGAAATGCCAATCATGCAAAATATACCTCTCATTTGGCTTCTTCTATAGCAGAAGCAATGGCATCATATGCAGCTTGACCATCGACAAACCATTGAGCCTGACTTCCGTCTTCTATCAAACCCCTTGGTGGGGCAAAAGATCCAAACCTATGGTTGTGACACCAGCCTTCTGGAGGTTTTAAGGTAGGGTCATTAATTGCAGTGATTTAATCTTTAACTTTCGCACTACTTTTGACCCGCATTGTGATTGTTTGGCTACCGCAAGATACCTTTCAGATTTTCAAGCACGAAATGCCATCAAAATATTAGGCACTTCACTTTTATCTGAGCAATGAGCATAAATCACTATCGCCTAAATGATTAACTATTCTATGCTGCAGAATGAATGAAACGTCCAAAAACAACACAGAAGCAACTTACGGAAAATCCATATCGTAGTGGATTGCGTTCTTTAACTTCTTTTGCTAGTGAAAAAGGCCTTCTCCATCTCCATCCGAAGGAGCTAATACATAAAAAACAATTATGTCTAAAAGCTTGGTGTCATAAGGATCTTCAAGCAAAGCAAAAAATGCAGGTTTCAATACAGTCCACGCCTACAATGGCACTTGGGCGGTCAATCTCACACATAACTTTGGAAATAAGAGAAACATAATTGAAATAATTGTATCTGCAACAACTACTGTAAAGCCTAAAGCGTCGAGGTCTTAGCTAAGAGACGAGTAAATTATAATTGTTAAAGGTGCTCATATATTTATGTTAAGTCAATCACATAAACTTATTCAGACTATAGTTTTCTGACTCGTTGAAGTAGAAAATTGTTAACATTTAACAAGTACCGCAAAGGCTATTGGGTCATTCTTCAACCGCTTGATATAACAAACAAAAGGAACTCGCCTAAATTAATGGGAACCAGAAATGAGTGCTCTTCAAAGAGAATATGAAAAGAAGGGAAAAAAGTGGATGAAGCAATCGATGGCTGGATAAGTGATGCAAGCTGAGTGGCTGTTGACCACATTACTTTGTTCCATGTACACAAAAACAATGCATGAATACCTTTTACGTAAAATGGATAAAAATATATACACGCTTAAAAAACCTCCTTACTGTACAAAATTACAATAATATTCTAACCTTCTGCCAACTATTATTACAGCAATTGAAGCAGGGGCTCAAGCAACAATTCATGTCACCATCTTTCTTAGTCATTGGAAGATCCTGACAATCACATAATCCTCCTTTAACTTAACACCATATTCTGGCAAAAAAGACAATCTAGAAACCTCTAGAAATCTACAGACCTGCAAATGGAAGATTAGTAGTTTTTACCATAAGATTGTAGCTGCAGAAAATAAAATATAGAAACCCAAACAGACATATAAATGTTAATTCATGTAAAAACCATTACAGAAAAAAATTAAAAAGTGATTATTTAATTTTATTTTATAAAACTCTAAAAATAATATCACTGATGAATATTGGAACTGATGAGGGGAAAAAAGAATTATCATCCCTGGTACCAAGCTACGATGCTCTTCAAATAATCTTAGCGTGTTTAAACAATTGTTGCCCTCTACTACAATGGTAACAAGGCTACAAAAAAATGATGCTACAATAATAATTTAGGAATAGTTAGACAATAACAAGTAATTAGAACGTAAACATCAAGCTGAATTTTGTAAGATGTAATACAAAAAACGACAGCCATTTCTGCCATTTTGACAGAAAAAAGAAGAATCCAAGAGAACAAATTATGTCAATGATGATAAGCATGTCTACCTCGCGAGAATTTGCTATATCCATGTTGCCAAGGAAGTGGTTCAAGTATCCTTGCATAGCCATTTTTGCTCTATCTGAAACAGATTGTTGCCTTCCAATTGCCAGACGCATTACAGGCAAAGCAGCCCTTGAAGGAACATCTCTGCAGACAGAAAAGATACATCTGCAATCAAAAAATTTAGATCCTTAATCTTTCACAAAACTAGTTACCTTGCAACCACATAAAGCAAGGACAATAACCTGTTCTTGGCAGATAAATTTTCTTCATGATGTATGGGAACAGCCTTGTCATCATGTTCATTGTCGTCTTGAACTATTGCTGTGTTCTCCCTACCCCCAAGTTTTGAAGCCATTCTTTTACCTAAAATGTAATTAAGAATTAAAGTATCCCCAAGAAGGAAACAATGTCCATATTATTGCAGGCAATAGAAAATGCCATCACTCATTAGGAGTTAACTGAATGAACAAATATCTGAACAGAGAATTACAAAAGCAGGATTGAGTAGAGAATACCTGTTCTTGTTTCTCATGGATTTCCTCAATAAATGCACGTTTCTTCAGCATGAAATGCAGGTAGCACACTTGTGAGGCTTTCTTCACCAAATGCCATTTGAACTAGATAGACAGTGTAAAAACAGAAATTCAGGAATATACAACTCAAAGACTGCTAGTTGTAGTCTTTTTCATCTTGCTTTACTCCATCTTGTCATCGATACTCAAATAAATATGTTTCTTCCAATATCAAAAGCCCAAAAACATGAAGGCAAGGATTTTAAAGGGGATGAGGAAGCACAAGCCGGATGGTTGCCACAAACGGATACCCCACATAGAACAATAAGCTAGACCAAACCAATTCTCACAATTAAATACATTCATTGACATCAAATGCAGGGCATGGGCATGAATTCAATTCCCACAATATTTTACAATACATCTATAAACCTGAAGGTCCGAAACAGCTCCACACCTCAAACAATGAACTCTCCTATCTACACAGTAGCCTACTTTCACGTCTTAATAAGCACAACTGCTTCATCCCTCCCTCCTATCCAACAGTAACTAGCATGATCAAAACCCAAAAATGGCATGTAAATAAACACATAAATCAAACGCAAGATACACAAATCAAGCACTACAAAAAAAACATTTCCAAAGCTCTTAATCCCAAACACTAAACTATGCTATTCACAAAGTGATGCAGTACAAGTACAAGATATGAAAATTACTCTTGGAAGAAGAATATTGCTTATTAGAGTGTATTCACTTTATTTATCAATTGAGTCTCATATTAAATGTCCTGGTTAATATCTAAGTCTTGTATTAAGTTGAACCTTCATTAGATGGTTTCCTTATGAGAATCTAAGGTCTTGGTCAAGTCAAATATTAAATAGAGTCTTTATTATCATGTTTCAACTATGACCAAAGACTATGCATGGTCTATTTATTTTTATAAGTAAGTAAAGCCCATTGGCTTATAAGGAATCAGATCAATTCAAGAAAAAGCTTTTATTTACCAGTTGTTTGACTTTTTATATTCCTTTTCTTCTTCGTTGAAGAACAAGAAAATCCTGGAGATAAGATACAAGATTGTTTCTACACTATAGTTATCCCTACAAGGATTGCATCACAAAGTTAACTACATTCCCGCGTATCAATAAACACATTTTTCCTATCCAACAGTAGCTAGCATGATACAAAATAAAAAAAATGACAAGTAAATAAACACATAAATCAAAACAACAACAAATGTAAAGCACTAAAACCGAATCGCTAAGAACAAACCTCCTATATTCCAAACCCGATTTCTCCACTCAAGAAAAAATCTGTCCTAAATTTCTAACGTCCCCAACAAACACATCCAACAGTCGTATCATCATCATCCCCAAAATCACAAAAAGGCCCGATCCAACACCCACCCCTAAAAATTTCGAAACCTCAATCAAGGCCTCTTCCAATTCACAGACACCGAATTTTCACACCCCAACCAACCAAAAACTGTTTCCATCCGTCCTATATCCAACAAATAACAGCACTGCCAAAATCCAAAAAAACAACGTTCACCGTCATTACCTGCTTGTAATGGAAGTAGATGGTGTAGGAGAGGAGAAGGGGTGATGTCGCTGGCGTCGGGGCGGAAGACGGAGTCGACGCTGGCCTTGGGCAGCTCCTCCAAGATCCACACCGGCTCCGCCGCCGCCGCCGCCTGCCGGAACGAATACGACGACGAAGACGGCGCGTCGTCGGAGCGCATCAGCACGTAGCCAAGGCCGCCGCCGCAGCCATGGCCTATGAAATGCTCCGACGACGTGCCGACGATTTACCAACCGAATCACCAGTTAGTCGGCGGGGATTCGCGGGGGAATCGGATCATGTGAAAGAGAAGTGGAGTGAGGGAATCCGGACCGGTATTCGCCGGAATTTGGGTCCGGCAATGTCGTCCACGATCGGAAAACGTGGATTTCTTTTGGTTTGTTTGGTTGTCGCTTATTGCTTAAATTTTGTCCTTGTTCGAAACATTGTTGACTTTTGGGATGTGGTGTCCGAGACGCCTCCGATAGAAATAGTGCTTCATTTTTTGGTGTCCATTATTTTATTTTATCTAGTTCAACTAATTATAGATGAGTCAAATTTGATTTATTTATCTTTAATTCTTTTTAATTATTATTAGTGATTGATGATATATTATTCGTGACACTCGAATATTTGATGAATCTTTTTGCATGTTTGCGTCCAATATTTTGCATGCATGTGAAGTTTATATTGACGAGTGCATATCTTATACTTTTTAGCTATTTTGTTGGCACGAAAGTTGTGCAAATGATATGAAAATTTTAAAATGGTTAATCTTACTAAAAATATTTATATCTAATATATTTTTATAAAAAAATTATTAAATTTAATTATTTTGTATACAAATGAAATATAATTATATATAAAAAAGTACAAAATAATCGTGATTACCTTACGTGGGCCACCTAGGGCTGAGCAAACTTTGACGTAGACCAAATTAACCAATCAAACTGAATTGAATTGAAATTGTCACTTTGGTTTAGTTTAATTTTTTTTGGTTTGACTCGATTTGTATCTTGGGTAACTAAATCCAAGATAAGAAATTCAGTTTAGAACCAAATCGAATCGAAACTAAACGAAAGAATAGATTTTCTTAATATTCACGTTTTATGTTGGCCATTTTAGTTTATTTTGATTTTTTTGTAATTTATTTGAGATATTCAATATATTATCTATTTATAGAATATTTTTGAACATGATTATGATAGTTAAATCATATTTTAATTTGAATTATTATCAAAGTCATAATTAATTTTAATAGAGGTTTAATAATTTCGGTTCCAAAATATTTCGATTCAGAACAGTACGATTTTGGAGGAAAGTCGAGTTCGGTTCAATTTGGAAATTGGGGTGTCGAGGGGGAGTTTGTAAATTTGGTTTGATTTAAATTAAACCAACAGAATGCTGAGTCTTATGCCCACCCGTGTTTTCTTCTGCAAGCAAAAGAAGTTTCTCTCTTTTCTTATCTATTTATTGAGATGAGGAAAATAAAAGGGAAAATTTTTTTGTTTGCTGGTGAGCATATTGGTTAACCACATAAGATAATCATGATTAATTTGAATATAAAATATAATGTAAATGTATTAATTTTTCTAAAAAAATATATTGTATATATACCAATTTTAGTAAGATGTCTATTTAAAATTTTTATGGCATTTACATGTCTTCCATGCTAATTAAGAAGAGACTTAAATAAAATATAATTATATTTATTTTTAGGTTGTCATTCCAGTTATTTGATATATTTAAAACATTGTATTAATGGCTTTCTATCCGAGTCAACTCCACTTCACGGTGGTCGGGAGTGAGACGTGAGCGTTCAAAGTTTGTGAATTATATGGTAAGTAATACGTTAACTGAAGTATCAAAGCCGGGAATAGGAAAATTTATATTGATGAAAAGTTATTAAAATGTGATTATTTAAGTAGCATATATATAACTGAAGTAGATAACAAATGATCATGACCCTCTTTGTTAATCAGTATTTGAGCTTCTTTTCTTCCCTAAAGTCATTTGAGCCCAAGTAATTGGTTCATAATCAGATTTTGTTCCCATAATCAGTTCATCTGTCTAATTATTGCTTTGTATATATATGATCAAGCTTATATTAATTAATCCAATATAAAGATCCAGCTCAAGGGCAACATGGCGGGGCTAAATTATTCCTTTAAAATTTGATTAACCAAATTGAAGATCGGTAATCACATTCCTAATAGTCTAGTAAATTGTACCCCAAAAGATATTACATATATCACTAAGTTAGAAGTTATTATAATTTGCCCACAACTGTCTTCAATTTGCAGTCAAATAAGCAAGCAATTTGTTCCTTCAAGCATTGATTATCTCAACTCCAAGAAGTTGAGTTGAATTTAATTCCACTCAACTTGAAATGTACATAAATATTGCGTTCGGCTAATGATGTTTTTTAGAAATGGAATTGATAATCATAGTGATTTAGTTTATAATTAATTATTTTTACTACACAATAATAAACTAATTATAATTTCCTCAAAATGACTAAGATTATCAATTACATTACTAAGAAACATCAAGAAATAACATTTTCGCACTTAATTTAGTTTAGGTATTAATGTTGCTAACCATTTACTTAGTTTTATAATCACATTTGTTTACATAAATAATCGATTCTTCTTGCACATTCACATACATGTACACATATTTCTTAATGCTGTCAATTTTTGTTTGGAAGATTCGCAACTAAAATGATTTGATTTCGACAAACACATTGCTCACACGCAACATACATAGATAAAAATAATTATAATAATAATAACAATAACTTGTGAAACCAACATAATAAGCATATGCAAATTTAGCAGGAATCTTCCACTTGGGGATTCTGAGACAGAATTAAACAAGCAACTACACCCAGAAAAACCTCCCATTATCAAACAGATTTAGACACCAAATGACTGGTCTGGCATACCTTAGCAATATTTAGAGTCTGTCATCCCCAACCACTTACAGATTCATGGTTTGTTATGTAGCTACGAATAGTCAATTTCCACATGTAGCACACTAACTGCACTCGTCTATACATAGCCAACACCCTCCCCAATCCCATTTTCACCATCTCCTCAAATAAATTAGCAAAGATAGAACCAGAAACGGAGGCAACATTATCAGCAAGCATTAGAAGGAGAAGGTGGAGAAGAAGGTGGATCAGCTTGAAGTTTAGAGGCGCTCTGTTTATTAACTCGTTGGTAGAGAACTTGGGCAGCAGCCAAAATATGGCCTTTATTGTACGTTTGAGTGCATGTTTAGTACTTCTATTCGTTGCCTTCTCGCCGGCGGCGGGGAAGGGGACACCGGTGGGGATCTGATAGAGAGCACATGCAGCGACACCAACTACTACGAGCTCTGCGTCACCACCTTCCTATCCGACCCAAAGAGCTTGAAAGTCCCATACAAGGACCTCGGCCCAATCATGGCGAAGCTGGTCTTGGCCAACGCCACCTCCATCCGCTCTTATATAGAAAAACGTCTGGACAAGGAGAAAGAGTCTCAGATGAAGAAGGTGCTCAAGAAATGCCAAAAGAACTACAGCACCATTATCAGTAACCTCAAGTCTGTGATGGGCGAGTTCAAGGACCTCAACTTCCAGCCCATTGTTGGTGCAATGAGGTCGGCTCAGAAGAAGGCGGTTGCATGTGAAGGTGAGTTCAAGAAGGAGGGTCTGAAATCGCCGGTTTCCAAGAGGAATGAGTTGATGGCTAAGCTTGCTGATAATGGGTTTGTGATTATGAGCGATATGATGGTCTGATCTCCAATTTAGATGGTTGTTATGTTGTATTTTAGAAATCCCTTCTCCGGTTTGTGAGTTGCTGATTCTAATTAGAAGAATGTACAATGGACGTAGGTTGGGGTTTAATCATGATCTGATGAATGTTGTACCAACCTCTTAGTATATATATATTTAGTATATATATATATATATATACTGATCTTGATATATGTATTTTTATTTATGGTGAGTATATGTTTTTGTTTGCGTTTTAATTTCATTGGAAGTCCTATGCATAATTATGAGCGTAAAAATTGGAGGACCCAATGATCAAAATCAACAATAAATTAACAAACAACCAATCAAGAAGACGGGTTATTCAAAATATTTTCATTTGGCGGGTATCATATTTAAGTGTATATACACCACAGTAATTTATGGTGGCTTGCTGTCTTATACGTACTCGGATATTAATAAGCTTTTGTTTCTTGCATTAATCAGTCGGTCATTACTTTTATATACATAAAATTAAAATTTAAGAACATTACTTTTCACAAATTAATAAATTCATTCCTCTTATAATTAAGTTCATGGTGATCTCTACATATTCCAACATAACCTTTCAACAAGGCTTTGAAAACAGTTAATGGGCACTTCACGAAATGCTTTGAGATACATGAATATGAGATATATCACATGAAACGTACTTGGAAACACAAACAAAGGATGAAGAGTTATATCATTAATCTCTTTGGAACCATGAATACTAAGACAATTGATTGCCTTACCAATCAACATAATAGTTATCAGGGAAAAACTGGAGAAGAAAGTGAAGCGTTGAGAGATGTGATCTATATATATTTTTGACAACTTTGTGACCATGTAGAAGCCGAAAAATGGCCTTTGTACGTTTGAGTCGTTGTATCATACTCTTTGCTGCTCTTCTTGCTGTTCTTTCCCTCTCGCCGGCGGCGGCGCAGGAGACCGGCAAGGAACTGATCGAGGAGACATGCAGCGACACCCCCTACCCCGACCTCTGCGTCTCCACCTTCCTCTCCAACCCCCGCAGCTTGAAAGTTTTCTACAAGGACCTCGCAAAGATCATGGCAGAGCTGCTTTTGGCCAAAGCAACTTCCACTCGATCTTTCATAGAACGACGTTTGGAGAAGGAGACAGATTTAAAGATCCAGACGGCGCTCGAGAAATGCCAGAAGAAATATGCCTCTCTCATCAATGGGATCGAGTCCGTGATGGGTTTTTTCAAGGATTTCAATTTCGATCCGATTGTGGGTGCCATGGACTCTGCTCAGAGGAGGTGGATGCTTGTGGAGATGTGCTGAAGAAGGGAAGCCTCCAGAAGTCGCCGGTTGATGAGAAAAATGCGTTAATGTCTAAGCTTGCTGGTATTGCTTTTGTGATTATCATTGATATGGCAGTCTGAAAAATCTGATCATATAATGTTAGTATTAGTTTTTTTGGGTTTGTTCTTGTAATGCCAAAGAGTTTTAAGAGTTGCTCTAATTAAACTATTTACTAGCTAGCTGCTTACTTTCGATCATATAACAACATAATTTTTTATTTTATAGTATTATGGTTAGTGACTGATCAAGGTATCGAAAGGAATATGTCTAGGTGATATACCGGCATTGACAGCCTGGCTGCTTCTTTTTTATCCGAACATTATTGAGCTTGTTGTGGAATAATATATTTGATAAAGAAAAAGTTTGATTGAAACGCTTTGCAATGACAGCAATCCAGATTTTGATCCGAGAACTGCAAATTATCAATGGCAGCAATACAGATCAGGCTAGGTAGACATAAAAATAGCTATATTTACCATAAATTAAGCAAGTAGATTAAGGATGTCTTGGATGACGGTTGAAATTTCATCAATGAGCTTGTTTCTCCTCGTCAATGGCGATTTGCGAACTGGGTTTGCTCTCTCAAAGAGTTCTTCGCATGCCGCACCATCTCCTAGAACAGGCTCAAGCTTCCTTTTGGCATCGATATGCATCTTGTTCTTGAGATCCAAGGACACTTGTTCAAGAAATCCGACATCGTTATCGTAGTCGATCCTACAGTAATACAACAACTGCCTCAATTTCACTTCATGAATTGCCTCCAAGATCTTGTCGACGTATTGAAACGCTTCGGCCAGCTTCTCCTTCTCAAGTTGGACGAAGATGTCTGCAAAAACGGTGAGATCGGTTGAAGAGCTACGGGGATGGCCAACGAGGGTGTTGACACACAGATCATAGTAGTGGGTCTGGTTGCAGGTGTGGCGAATCAAGCCTGTCTCGGTTGGTTGGGGGCCAGACAATCCGATATGGAAGCAGACGGCCATGGCCGCCATAAACATGGTCCAGGCGAGGACATGGAAGTTGATCCCAGCCATTGCTGTAATTTTGTGCAATATTACAACATTTGATGTCATCTATATATATATATATATATACACACACATATGCTAGAGTTAGCTTTACATAAGATTTCCATTCCCTTTCCATAATTTACTTTGGGAACTTTGCATCTATAGGTTTACATCTTCACGAACTTCCTAATCTCTAAGTTAATATATATTGAGTCTTATGTCAGAACTCCAATTAATCTTAGAATCTTAAGCATCTTCCCCACTATATAATTGTTCAGGATTGCCACCCCCGCTGAATCAGTCTTTGCTTTGATCCTAATGAGTGGGTTCGGTGGAACCAAAGGCGATCCTGCCACAAAGAAATCGTGTGGAGTAAAAAATAAAATAAAATACTCCAGTAAACGAGGAATAACTACTCAAGATTTTTGTGGCCCTTTAGGTTTAACTCAAATCCCTAAATCAGTCCACCTTGAAATTGATACTCACAATCTACTATTTCTTCTTGATTTATGCACTTGTACACAGAATTGTACTCATGCCTTTTAAATTGATTTGCCTTGACTCCAATGCCCTGGTTCGTATCTTTCTTATCTTTCTTACCTTCAAACCTTCAAAATAACTTCACTGCATCCAGAGCATCAAATGGTGGGGCAAACAGGCTTTGGCCCATCTTGAGGTCCGACGGCTCTGTCATGTTAGTTTTAGAGTGATACAGAACCGGACCATTTTGGGTTGGTTCAACCCAAGAATCAGAAGATTCTGGGTGTGCCGGGCTGATGTGGCACATGATGCGCCGACTTGAATTTGGGTTGCAAACGATCAGTGGATGCGGTTGCGGATCAGATCAACCTCACTGGACAACTCCTCGAGGTTACAAATAGACAGCTTGCAGACACGATCATCTATAAATGGGCCTGATAGACCCGGCTAAGGCGGCGATGCAACGCCGACTTCAAGAGCTCCGACGACATCATTCTTGACGGCTAAGGCTGGAGTAATTGCCTAGATCAGTAGATCTATGGCTGGTGGGATGCTTGGAGGTGGTCTCGTTGCATGGAAAGTTCCGGTGGAATTGGTTTTGGGCGAGCTTTGCTGCCATTTTCCGACAAAGGTGGTGACTTACTATTGCAGGGCTTGATCTGTGATGGTAGCCCGAGACAAGGGAGATCGATTGGAGGCGGCAGCTTGTCCCGCGGTGGCGGTGATCGGCCGAATGGACGTCAGGAAGATGGCCAAACGCTGATGTTGCACTGCTCCAACGATGCTCTTTTGGGTGGCTTCAGCGACTGGTGGCTCCTCTGGTGGTAGATTTCAACTCGAATTGTGTTGTAGCTGATGTTGAGATGGAAGTGCGGTCTTGTGACACTCCAATTTCGGTTCACCTAAGAACAGAATTAAAAAATGTTATGATCGAGTCGAGTCATGTATTCTAAAGCTGCTAGTGTATAAGACTCAATAAATAATATATATCGAAATAACCTATTTGACGTCAAGAGAATGGAAGACATCGCTAAATATGTGTGAAAACTCATCAAATATAAATATAAATATGAAAGAAAGTAACTGCGCTGAGCTCAAACGTGTGTAGTGCTTATCTGTCCTTCCAACCAAAGCCGACTCAGAATCACGAAGCCTACATATATAATAGAAAAAATGTCAGTAACGAGTGCTATCTGGGTCCATAAATAACTAATAGTCAAACTAGCACAGGAGAGCTGACCCCCATTAAATGAAAAACATTTATATACTCCTCCCTGTAGAATCTCCTCACAAGAGCCGCTAATTAGGAGTCGTCTGTCCTTTGACTGATTAGCATCCCATTCTTACTCATCGCATGCCTATGCAACTTAAAAAACTATCCCTTGCGCAGGAACATCAATTTCTTTTCCTTTTCCTCTAGCCCTCTATATCCTTCGTATCACTCCGGGCCTTGAGCACAAAGGCCAAGTACTCTCAGTCATGCGCCTTCAGTTGCCTTTGAAACCATAAGTCTAAACATGTGCCTTCAGTACTCATAAACCTCTACACTTCTTTAGGTTTGAAGAACTCAAGAGTGAAGTCGTCAGGATCCCTCGGTAATGGAACAGACGCTCACCAAATCTAGAACCCACTTTAACTAGCATGCGCCCGCTTGCATAAGCGCAGCTGTCAATTTTCCCTTGTCTCACATCTCACTGGAAAGCTCGAGAAAATTATATCTTGGCCTAGGAAGGGATGTATATAATAGACCCGAAGGCAACTTGTGGTGGATTTTGTTTTTTAGCTCGAGGGATCTCATCCTTGAGGGTTATTAATCACAGAAGTAAAATACATTTAAATATCCCCTGTTAAGTGGAGTCTAATAAAACAACCACTTAACACATTCTGCGATCTAGAATTCAAATCAGCAATATACTATAGCGATAAAAGCTTAGAAGACTCCTAACGGAGCTCTGGTCCAAGCTCCAAGCGTAACGTCTCATCTACGGCGAGCTCGGACTCCGACACCTATATCAAAACCCACTGCTAAGTAAAATACTAACATCTCTATATGATGCATGTTCGTAGTGTGTGCTCCTATCATCTTTACATCCTAATAAAAAAAACTGCTAAATAAACCTACATCTAAACATACAACACGTTAATCAAGACATTATAAAGAAAATAAATAACAAACAAACAAACAATAAATAAATACACTCATGAATAAATAGATAAATAATAAATACATGATAATAATAATACTCTAACCATAAAATAATAATATCATTATATTATATACATATATGGCTAAACACGAGTAAATATCACATATACCTTGTTAGTAAATATATAAATAAATAAATAATAAATACAAAATCATTCGATAAATTAATAAGTAAACAAATAGTTAATATTAGTTAATCATGAATAATAATTAAATCATAGTTATCCAATACGGAATATATAATTACATACAAATAAATAACAACATACATGCAACGAACAAATAGATAA
>JAURVB010003307.1:0-14118 GCA_033002965.1 Piper betle
GGGACATGTTAATAATTAAATTATCAACTAGTTAATGGGGATTTGGATGGGGATAATTAATAATTAATTATCATCAGAATTGCTGAAAATTTAATAAGTAATGAAGACTAACATGAACTAATTACATCATTTAAAAAATTGATAGTATATTAGTCATGTAGTTGCATGTAGGTTCATGCAAATAAAATTATACTAATGTATAATTTTATGCCCTCATTCAGATTAGGGTTAGCGGATTACAGTCAGACGAAATCACAAGTCAGGTACGTATAATAGGTAGAACATCGTACTTTCCTTGTTGGTAGCCTAGGTTGGTCTGAGCCCAGATTCGACCACCATGCACCGAGTGCAACCAGGGTCAAAGAATTGACTCAGTCTGACACTGGGTCGTATTATGTGCGTAAATTGTGTAATGCATCGACATTGTTTTGGAGTAGTGATAGCCGCCCCATAAAAAGGCTACGGCCGGGGTGAGTGAGGCTCAACGATTCCTCTACCGCACTGGAGTGCAGTGATAGCCTACCCATAAAAAGGCTACGGCCAGGGTGTGTGAGGCACTGGCATTATAATTGGTAGTGAGAGCTTCCCCACAAACGGGGCGTAGCAATCACTTGAGTGCAGTGATAGCCTCCCCATAAAAAGGCTACAGCCAGGGTGTGTGAGGCACTGACACTAGAGTTGGCAGTGAGAGCTTCCCCACAAATGGGGCGTAGCAATCACCTGAGTGCAGTGATAGCCTCCCCATAAAAAGGCTACGGCCAGGGTGTGCAAGGCACTGGCATTGGAGTGCAGTGATAACCTCCCCATAAAAAGGCTATGGCCAGGGTGTGTGAGGCATTGGCACTAGAGTTGGCAGTGAGAGCTTCCCCACAAACGGGGCATAGCAATCACCTGAGTGCAGTGATAGCTTCCCCACAAAAAGGCTACGGCCGGGGTGTACGAGGCACTGGCACTGGAGATGGTGGTGGTCAGCCTCCCCACAAAAGGGCTACGGCCAGGGTGTGCGGATCACAGCGGATACCTCCTCCGCATTGTTTTGGAGTATAGCGGAATCGCTCCACCGCATATTAAAATGAACATAGGGAAATAGTGGAATGTACTTGACTTGTTTTATTTATTATACTACTTAGTGTTGTAATCACTAACGCGGAATTGCCTCCGCAGGTGTGCAGATATGAAATTAGGTGATTGACAACCAGAGCATGGAGCAAAATAAATATGGGGACTCCCTTTTTTATTTATTTGAGAAATAAGTGTGGCTACTAGGAAACGGTCCAAGACTGTGGGATCTTTATATATGTGTTTGTTAGAAATGCTAGACATATTTGCTAAATTGTGAGTAACACCTAGCCAGCTAGGCCCACAATGTTGTGAAAAATGGCGGGTCGTTACATTACCAACCTCACTTGATGGTGGTGGGGCACATCTAGAGCACTAAAGGCTTTTTCGATAATGTCCATCCAGCTCTCCACCTTTATTGGATTGATTCCTCCAATAAATACCTTAGCTCCATTCTTCCTAAACTTTTCCACAGTGTAATGGTCACTATCATCAATAGTTGGTGGCAACACTTGTCAGACTACCGGTGGCACTAGGGTTTGAAGCTCCCTCGCCCGCCTGGGACCGGGTCTGCTAACCCTGCCCGCCCTTGGGCACTCCCCTGACCATCGTCTAGGGTGATGCTGAGACCTACTGCTGAGTTTGAGGCTCCATTCCCTGCTACCACTTCTTGTAACCGCTGAACAATATTTTGAACCACAGAATTAGTATTTTCTGAAGCTTGCACCAGTCCCTGTATGGTCATCAGGATCTGGGCCAATACATTCTCTATGTTCGAATTTGACTGAGTAGATCGGTTTGACTGTCTACGAGTGCCTGCCATTTGAAATGTCGAAAATTTTTTCCATCATGGTTCATTAATATGTTCTTTTTAGTTATGAATTAGGTTTATTAGCCAATGAAATTGTTAATTAATAACATAAAACGTTAGAAAAAGATAAGTACTGGACTTTTCAACAAGGTACTTGAGTCATAAAGGGTGAGCTTGTGGGAAACCGTGCTCTGATACCACTTGTAACGACCCGCCCAAACCTGCCCGGGTGTTACTTAAAATATAATTGATGTAAACATAACTTCAAGAACATGAATTAAAATATGGCAATAAGTCTAGAATTTATTAATCATAAAAATAAAATATGTTCTGATAGCATGTGACAATGCATAAAATAAACTAACTTAAAGTCCCACAGTCTCGGACTGTTTCCCGGAGCCACGTTTAAAAATATTACAAATACAATTATTTTAAATTATTCAACTAAATAAAGGTTCGAACTTGATTTATTTCATTATGCTATTTAGGTTCTTTTTTACAAAATTATAGTTTAATAACCCATTTTCTACCTTATTAACTCGTTATTAAAATAATCACTTTATTTACTTAGTATTAAATTTAATATGATAAAGGTTAAATCTTTATTTTATTAATTACTTAGAACCATCCGATTTAAATTAATCTTTTATAATACACCGATTAATTTCCAACAGTTTATCATTACCGTATTGTTTTATTACTCATGTTGATTTCGTACAGAAATTAATTAGTTTAGCAATGTCACCCATAACCATTAAAATAATATTTTTTAAGGATTTATTACGAGTTAATATTATTTTTAACTGGAGTCATATTGAGTCAAACATTATTTACAGATTTACCATCTTCTTCTTCCCTGACGCTCTTCTCTTCTCCTACGTTCATCTTTGGCACCAAAACAGATCATGGCACTACTTCCCCAACAATCCAATTGAACAACCCTATTGAGCACCCCAACATAGCGTCAACAACAAGATAAAATCAGCAAGCAAGGAAGCCTACAGTGTGTGCTTTACAGCAGCTATCTAAGGCGACACCGCCCTGCACCAAGGTGCACGACGCCTAGCCAGCAGCACCACTAGGAATGCAAGGCTACACCGTCCGGTCAGCAGCACCGCCGGGAACGCTCCCCTGCTCCCTGCCACAACATCAAGGCAAGCGCTGTCTTGACAAGCACCGAAGGAATTCTCCCATAGTGTTGCCCACTATCCCAATCCCATGCACAAACGTCATAAGACGCCAGGGACTGCAACTTAACTATCCTAAACCAGACGATTTCATATCAAGAACGTTGATGAATCAACTGGACAGCAAGGCGATCATGAAATGCATGCTTATAGGAAAACAAAACAGCACAAAAATGAGTAAAAGAATGATAAGGAAAGCATACTGAACATGACACGAAGACGAGGTGTAAGAACATTGCCAAGAGAGGAGAGGAAAAGGAGAGAAAGGAGAAGAAGATGAGAGTGACGGCTAGGGTGAGGAAGAGGAAGACACCCTCATAAAAATGAAATGAAAATGACGGCTAGGGTATGGGAAACCACCCTAACACCCATATTTCATTTAACCGGGTAACTGGGTAAAGAATAAAATATAATATTTAACCAGGTAGAGGATATAATATAACAATAATATAATAATAATAATTATTTATCCAAGGTTCATTCCTTCCTTGACTGAGTCGAATATATATATTTATTATTACTATTATTATTATTTTTACAGTCTTTACACATTGCATAAGACTGCACTCAATGGCATAATCACTTACATCATACATTAACTCGAATGGTAGTGGCCAGTCTGGGTGAAGCAATGATGGGAGTGGAAATAAGCTTCCCCTTTAATCTACTAAATGCTTCTAAACAAGCTTCATCAAAATTGAAAGTTGTATTTTTTTCCAATAAATTACAAAGTGGTTTTACACTTTTTGAAAATTCTTTTATAAACTTTTGGTAAAAGCTAGCATGACCTAAGAAGCATCTTACTCCCTTGACATTGGTTGGTAAAGGTGACTTCTCAATTACTTCCACTTTTGCTTGGTCTACCTTTAGGCCTTTGCTTGAAACTCTTTGTCATAGCACAATTACTTCTATTACCATTAAGTGACATTCTTTCAACTTCAAAACTAGGTTTCTACTTTCACATCTTTTCAGAACTTTATTTAAAGTCTCATGGAACTGGTCAAAGGTATTCCCAAATACCAAAAAATCATCTATGAAAATTTACATCCCATTCTCCATCATATATGGGGCATTGCATAGTCCAAATGACATCCTTATGAAGACAAATGTTCCATATGGTCATGTAATGATGGTCTTATCTTGATCTTCTAGATGGATTGCAATCTGATTGTATGTAGAGTAACCATCTAAGAAACAATGGTATTCCTCTCCGACTAAGCTATCAAGCATCTTGTCAATGATTATGAGAATATTCATTAAAATTCATTTTATCCTAACCTAGCATGATTAACATAGGAATTTTCTTAGCTGGTTGAGTGCTCATAAAGTATGAAGGGATAAGTCCAAACTTTTGAACTACAATGAAGAAATTTATGAAGGGAAAGAAGAATTGTAAAAGGAATGAAGTATTTGCCTTTACTCGGAGTCTTAAGGATCATGTAGTGATAATAACAACGATTTAGTTGATTGTGTTAAGCTAGCACAAATGGGTGATGAGGAGCTGAATGAAATGTTGGACAAGACTCCTAACATTGTAGCTGATTCCAATAGTGTGCTTAGATTTAGAGGATGATGCACTGAGGCGGAGTATCTTGGAGAAGGCTCATCGCTCAAAGTTCTCAATACAACCTGGAGTTACTAAAATGTACCAGGATTTAAAGCGAAACTATTGGTGGATTGGGATGAAGAGGGATGTTGTGGATTTTGTCTCCAAGTGTTAGACTTGCCAACAGATCAAAGCCCAACATCAATTACCTAGAGGACTATTGCAACCTTTAGAAATAACAACTTGGAAATGGGAGTGTGTCACATGCAATTTTATTGCAAAGCTCCCAAGGACTCAGAAGAAGCACGACTCCATATGGGTGGTTGTGGACCAACTAACTTAGATAGCTCATTCATCCCCACGAAATCAATGAGGACTGCGGAATACCTGGTAAGATTGTATGTCGATAATATTGTCAAGTTGCATGGGATTCCAAAGGAGATAGTCTCTGATCGAGATCCCCTATTCACCTCATATTTCTGGGAAGCTTTCCGAAAAGCCATGGGAACCCAAATCAAATTGAGTACAACATATCATCCCCAAACTGATGGTCAGAGTGAGAGGACTATTCAAACTTTGGAAGATTTGTTGCAAGCTTGCATTCTTGACTGGGGAGGTGACTGGGAGAAACTCTTAGCCTTGGCTGAATTTACCTACAATAACTCTTACCCAGCCAGTATAGGGATGGCACCATTTGAAGCCTTATATGGTAGGCCCTGTAGGTCTCCATCGTGCTAGCTGGAGTCTACCGAAGTAGTTATAGTTGGGCCAGAGATGGTGAGGGAAGCAACTGAAAAGGTGAAAGTCATTCAGCAAAGGCTTTAGGCAGCTTAGAATCGACAAAAGAGTTATGCAAATACTAGAAGGCGGGACCTAGAGTTCCAAGTTGGGGGAGTTTGTGTACCTAAAGACATCTCCTAGGAAGGGGGTGATCAGATTTAGAACATCAGGGAAGTTGAAGCCAAGATTCATAGGACTGTTCCCAATCTTAGATCGAGTTGGAAATTGTGCATATAGACTAGCATTGCCACCAAGCCAAGCTAGAGTACACAATGTTTTCCATGTGTCAATGCTAAAGTAATATGTACAAGATGAAGATCATATAATCACAAATTTTGAAGACTTAGAGTTACCATCAAATTTAACCTATGAGGAAAAGCCGATTCACATCCTGGAAAGGGAAATAAAGACACTCAGGAACAAAGAAATTCATTTGGTAAAAGTATTGTGGAAAAATCCGGGGTCAGAGGAAGCTACATGGGAGACTGAACAAGAAATGGCAAGGAAATACCCTAGCCTATTCGTGGCATAAGATTCCTATCATTGTAGTAGCATGAACCGATACTAAAGAAATAGACTATGCAAAAAATAAAAAAATAAAAAAATTGACACGGTCGGGGGAAGGACCGAACGTTGGAGAATTATTATTATTATTTATATTATATTCTCTATCCAGTTAGTTATTATATTTTATGCTTTACCCGGTTACCCAGTTAAATGATGTACGGTGTTGAGGTGTTTTCCCATACCCTAGGCATCATTTTCATTTTATATATTGAGAAGGGACGTTCTCCTCACCCTAGCCGCCTTCATTCTCTCATCTTCTCCTCCTCTGCCGGTGCTAGCTTCCTCCTTGCTTGTGTATTCTTCCTATCGCTCTATTCTTAATTTTCATGCATGCATATATTGAATTGATAATAAGCTTGATAATCATAAGAATAAAGTCTCAAATCAACAAGAAGAGAAAAAAAACTAAACTTAAAACTGAATCCCGTCCATGGCCGACGAGTTTGAAATTTTGGCATGATTGGCGATTGCAAACAAGAATTTCAAGGGAGCCCTCACACCCCCGGCGGCCTCTCTGGCTGCTGGGTCAAAGGGGTGGCATCGCCTTGTCCCTGGCTTCTCGATGGGTGGCGGAATTACACCTGTTAGTGGGCGGAATTGCAAGGGGGACGAAGGTGGTGGCATTCCTCTGAAACAGATGCTATCATGGTAGCTTTAGAGGGTAGATGCTGGTAGTTCTTTGTCGACAACATCAGAGGTCCATTGCAATAGTTCCTGCCACCAGTACAGGCCACTACAGACGACCTTCTCGCCGGAATTCATGGCGGCGAAGGTTCGAATGTGGGAGAAAAATCCTCTTCCCTGCGTCATCCAAAGGTGGCCGAACTTCTTGTTTGATGCCAGCCTGAGGTAGCTAAACCTCTCAATTGGAGCAAGGTGCAAGAAAGAAGTGGTCTTGAGGCTAGGAGAAGAAGGACATGTCTGGTTTGGTGCAACGTTGGAGTTTGGAGGAGAGAAGAACGTGGGGAAGAAGTAGATAGCAATTTTGTAAATTATGCTTGACTCGATCAGGCTCAAGTTAAAAAAAATAATACTAACTCGTAATAAATCCTTAAAAATAATTATTCTAATGGGTTATGGGTTAAAGTTGCTAAACTAAAAAATTATTGGGCGAAATCGACATGGACATGAGTAATAAAATACGGTAATGATAAACGGAATATAATTAATCGGCGTACTACAAGCAATTAATTTAAATCAGATGGTCATAAGTAATTAATAAAATAAAGAATATCACCTTTACCATATTAAATTTAATACTAAATATATAAAGTGATTATTTTAATAATGACTTAATAAGGTAGAAAATAGGTTATTAAACTATAATTGTGTAAAAAGAACCTAAATAGCTTAACGAAAAAAATAAAGTTCAAAACTTTATAAAGTTGAATAATTTAAAATAATTGTATTAGTAATATCTTTAAATTAGGATAATACAATTTATTTTAAATAATTTAATTGAACACCTTAATTAATTAAATTGCTTTTAATAATGAAAATGATTAAAGATTAATACCGTAAACTAAATCTTCAAGATTGTAGTTAAGTAATTATCAACTCAAAGGAAAATATACTAATAATAGTGATTAAATATTTATTTATAAGTTAATAATTATTTTATAATGAGTGAAGTGTGAAGTATGATTTAGATAATTAATTTAAAATGTAAAGTAGGATTTAAATGATTATGTCACATGAATAATTTAATATTTAATATTGTTTAATGATACATATTAGTCATTTAGTTGCATGCATTTCTACTCGAATAAAATTATACTCATGTATAATTTTATGTTCTCGTTCAGATTAAGATCGTTGGTCATAGGTGCAAGTTCACTTACAAACTATCCAGGTTCATATAATTATTTGAAATGCTGTATTTTCCCTTTTTGGCAGCCCTGGTCAGCCTGAGCCTATATTCGACCACCATGCATCGAGTGCAACTGGGGTCAAGGAATTGACTCAATTCGACACGGAGCCTCTAAAAGCAGCGACTCGAGTCAGGGTTTTTATAGTATTTAATTGGTCGGTTTGACCGTGGTTCGAGTCGGTACAGCTTTTAGAACACGTGTGCCGGGTCAAGGCCGACCGTGTGCACGTGCTATGTGGGTTCATGTATACCCAAGTATCGATGATAACGTTAGATACACATTAAGGAGGCTGAGTTATCCGTAGATATGAAAGTATACAGTTGATGATTTAATTATTAGCTTAGGCCAAATAACACATTAAGACACGTTAGATGGTCTTTGGGTGGGTTATTAAGTTAGACGGCATGCCATTTGGATGTCGTGTTGTTTTGTATGATTTTATGGGATTTTTACCAATTTTTCTGGGATTTATTCCGAGTTAGTTATTATTATTGACTTGAGCTAGTCTTGAGGAGTCAAGTTTTATTTACAAGTTTGCCCTCTATATTTCTCATCTCCCTCCCCCACAACCCCGACATTTTCACCACCCCAAACCCTAGCCGTCACCTTGTCGCCTCGACCAAGCCTGGCCACCATCCAGTCGTCATGACGCCGGAAATCACCCACGGTTTCACAACCACTCCAGACGTGATTCTGTTGCCATCTGCGCCAGACCACGCGCCGCCGACGACGTCATAGCTCTCCTCAGACTTCCTGCCCCTGCCACCTTACCTAGCGCCACCGCTGAGGCCGGCCATCCGATGGGATTGGAGCGACCGACCGCGGCGAGCGCACTCGATGCCGCCATCTGGCGGTCATCGCAATCGGTGGCCTGCACTTGTGGTCACCGCCATTGGGTCAAGCTCGCCAAGACGGTGCTTCGACCCTTACCTCCGATTGCCCCGATCGGTTAGGAGTTGCCAGAAACGTCGACTGGCTCGCCTTCACGTAGCGTACGTCGGCACCGCTTTCGACCCCTAATCGCCGAGATGGTTTTTCCTTCTTTTTTGTATTATTATATGCATGTTGTGGCCATGGTAGCATATTGGAATTTATTTTATTAATTTCATGATTTTGATTTAATTAATGCAGTGAATTATGATAAGTGCGAGATCCCTCAACTTGGTCCCACATCTGATGCCTGCTGGGGAGAAAAATCCTGTTATAAGTGGTGAAATGGACTAGAAGATCTTCAACTTCCGGGGTGCCCATTTTAAATAAATGACTTAGCCCATTACGTTGCACTTTGGGCTGGAGATGGTTACAATATGGTGTCAGAGCCGACACTGGTTCCGTGTTAGAATGGTGGGCTGGATTAGAAACGTTGGCTAGGCTGCGGGTCACGGGACAGAAAGGTGGTGGGCTGGGGCTAACAATGGGCCGAGAACAGGCATTTCGGGGCGACGAAATTCCCTAAGAGTGGTGGATTGTGAGATTCCTCGACTTGGTCCCACATCTGATACCTGCTGCGGAGAGATCACTGTTTATAAGGTGGGAGTGGACTGTCGATCTTTAACTTTCGGGGTACCCATTTTAAAGAAATGACTTGGGCCCATTTCTGGTGCACTTTGGGCTGGGTCGGTGCAAATGGCATCGGGCTTAGCCTGGTTACTGTGTTGGGTGGTTGGTTGGGACTAGAAACGTTGGCTAGGTTGCCCGGTCATGGGCCGAAAGGTGCGTGGGCTGGGGCTAGCTGCGGGCCAAGTATAGGCATTCGGGACGAGATTTCCTAAGGTGGGTGGATTGTGAGGTCCCCTCGACTTGGTCCCACATCTAATACCTACTGGGAGGACTGTCCTGTTATGAGTGGGAGACGGACCAGAGATCTTTAACTTCGGGGTACCCATTTTAAAGAAATGACTTAGGTCCATTACGTTGCACTTTGGGCCTGGGTCGTTACAAATGGTATCAGAGCCGAACCTGGTTCCGTGTTAGATGGTGGGCTGGATTAGAAACGTTGGCTAGGTTGCCAGTCACAGGCCAGAAAGGTCGTGGGCTGGGGCTGGCAACGGGCCAAGAATAAGCATTTCGGGGACGAGAATTCCCCTAAGGTGGGTGGATTGTGAGATCCCTCAATTTAGTCCCACATCTAATACGTACTGGGAGAAGATCTTGTTTATAAGTGTGGAATGGACTATACATCTTTAACTTCTGGGGTGCCCATTTTAAAGAAATGACTTAGCCCATTACGATTTGCACTTTGGGCTGGGTGGTTACAATAAACGTATGTTATGATTGGCGATGGATCGTTGTTGTGTAATGTAAATGCTCACTAATGAAGTTGTTAGTAAGCTCATTGAACGGATTGATGAAGTGACTTGTTAACTAGTTAGTTTGTGAATTTGCATGATTCACGTTTTGCATGCTAAAGTTAAGTTAAGCAGATTAAGTTGATTGAAGCCATTGATCACCTAATTAGAATAGGTATGTTTCGAAGGTGAAGTTGGAAGTGCTGGAGTAATAAATAACGTGTGAAATCATAAAGTGTGCTTAACTTAGCTTGACAGTTGGAGGTTGAGTGTGATTGTTGAGTATGATTTTCATGTTTGATTAGAATTCATGTATGAATGTTCGCATATATTAGTTATATAGGGGTGCATCATGTATATGTATGGGCGTTGAAGTAAATAGTTATGTTTATGTAGGTTCGTTGCAGGGAGCTTGCCGATCTGGGCATGAGACTACGCTTGGAGCTTCTGACAGGTCTATTGGGACACTCTTCTCGGGTTTTATGGCTCTACTCTATCGGTGATTTGGTTTATTGATCGTGGGACATGTCTGAGGTGGATGGTTTATCGGACCCCACCTAACACGGGTCATCTGGTTGATTGTTTGGAATTAATAACCCTCGAGGATTAGGGAGCGGCTCATTTCATTCCCGAGGGATCTTGACAACTCTGCATTTGAGTTGTGGTGTTAGAGATACTGATGCATGTTTGGACTTGTTAAGTAACGACCCGCCCGTTTCCGAGCCACGAGCCAAGTGTTACTATATGAAACTAAGTGTCTCATAAATTAATTTTCTATTAATTTTCAAGATTTTAATTAAATCCACAACGATAAATTTAATATACAAATGCTAGGAATAATCTAAGTCTCATGAACCGAACCAAAATTCCACTACCATGCAAACAATCTCGAGAAAAGAATAGTTCAATAATAGAGTCCTCCAGCTGTCTCGACTCTACCCATCCTTCTATGCTCGTACCTGCGAAGGCAATTCTACGTTAGTGATAAAACCACTAAGCCGCACAATTAAATGAAACAAGTCAATATAATCCCTATTATCAGTTTCAAGAGTCTTTTAGTTATTATGAGCCTATGTCGAACTCGTTATATGCTGGGAGGGGTGGCCACCCCATCCAGCTACCATCCCATGCATGCGCACGCACGCTACGTGGCCCATGGCCTGTAGTTACCGATATTTGCCATTGACTCACCCTCTCGGTATCACAAGTGCATAATGAGCCATCTTGCGCCATTGCACCCTGTCACCCCTTTCGGCATGGGGGCAGGTGTTCAATCTTTCAGGGGGTGCTGCCTTGTGTCGATTTGAGTCGACCCCGGTTGCGCTCGGCGCATGGTGATCGGACACTCAAGTCGACCAAGACTCCCACCTAGTAATTTTAAAGGGTGCGGCCCCGTGTCAGACTGAGTCAATTCCTTGACCCCGGTTGCACTCAGTGCATGGTGGTCGAATCTGGGCTCAGGCCGACCAGGGCTGCCAAAAAGGGAAAATACAACATTTCAAATAATTATACGGACCTGGAATTGTGATGAGGTACCCGCAACTATGACACAGGATCTTAATATGGATGTAATTTCTCTAAAGCCAAATGTGCTCACAAGTTATCCAGAGGATGTTTCATTTAACAACAGAACTCTCCTTTATATAGAAGAATATGTGTAGAATTCAAGAAGTCACTATATTAAACTTTATTAATATGTGTGGAATTTAAGAAGTCACTATATTAAACTTTATTAATATATGTGGAATTTAAGAAGTCACTACATTAAATTTTATAGAAAAGAACGTAATCAGTCATAATTATATCATTCAGTGTACTGATATGCTAAAGGTCATAATTGATAATTTATAATATTGATTTTTTTAAGAATTAATTTAATTAAATAATATTTATGGTTCGTTGTAAGATTTACAAAACCATAAATAAAATAACCTAATTATTTTTTTGGGGGTTTTACATGTGGTTCAAAGGGGTACTAAAGGTGCATGCCTGAGAGTGCTCGGCCTACGTGCTCAAGGCTAGGAGTGATATGGAGGTTCAGAGAGGGCTCAGGATAAAAATTTTGCACGAAGTATTAAAAAGAAGTGCTGAGAGTGGCACAGTACCATATAGATCAGGATGTTTGTTAAGTCAGCTGCTCAACGGCTCCTCTATAGTTGCGTATGAGAGTTCTTGAGGAAGATATAAGATTGTTTCCTTTCCATGAGAGTTTTCTCTCATGTTCTAGTTTGATATTAATCATTTCTGGACTAGTGACACCCGTGCTGACGTTTTCTTACTATATATGTAGGTGAGGAAGATGAATGGAGTATGCCGGCTTCGACGAAGGACTAGCGCTTGCATTGCACACACATACCTGCCATCGCGTCGACTTTTGCGTAAGATGTGATGTGATTGGCTGTTGTTGTGGATTTACATATTGGTGTATATATGCATGTGTTTGTGAGGCTTGTATGCCTTGTTTTAGAAATGCTTGGAAATGTTTTGACAAAAGCTCTAATGATATGCTATGCTGAACTGAAAAGGAACCAAATTTGCTAAGTATGAAATTGCAGGTGGGAGAGACGTCAATTACAAAATGTGTGGAGGTTTTGGAACCCGATTGTAATGTAAATTATTGTTTTTATATATATTATATTGTGCTGTGTTTTAATAGGTCGTCCCCTTATTGCACTTTTAGGGGAGGCTCTGTCCGTTTTATTCTAGGATTTTTATGAATTTCGTTGCTATTTTAGTTATTTTGGTGTATAGTTATTATCATGACATTCATGCAGTATCCAACTAGGGTTTTGCATCTTATTCATACATTGTTTGCGCATTAGCAGCGTGCTCCATCTTGAGACGTCGAGAGGGTTATGTTGTAGCCGTTTAGGTTTTGGGTCAGCCAAATTAATAGATTTACGAGTATTTCGATCCTTTGTAACAGTTCTGGTTCCGGGTTGAGAATAAACTGGATTGGGGTGTTACAAGATTGGTATCAGAGCCATCTCTTGATCGATTAAGATGGAAGATACAATTACAGGTCATGTGTGTGCAAAGCTACTCTGAGTCAAGCCGACAAGTATATTTTCTTGAATTACTTATTTCAATTTACAGATTCCTCACCACGTAGTTGAATGACAGTGTGCACAGGTTTGATTAGTGAGTGTCAGTCACCATGGTTAGAGCAATTTGCAGGACTCAGACAAGGGATCCATCTCCTTCTCCTCCCAGGCGTCCTAGTCCTAGTTGAGTGCCTAGCAAGTCAGCATCTAGTAGGCCAAGAGCTCAACCACCGTCAGGAGAAACCAACGTGTGTGCCTTGACTAGCCATCGTAGTTCTCATAGTCGCTAGAATGAGATAGATGCAATCATTACCCAATTGGTAGAGACACAGAGGCAGACACGAGAGAGCCAGGAAGAGTTTAGGAGAGAGCTCCATCAGATAGCCCTCTCCATAGCCCGAGTTGAGGAGAGGTTGTTACGAGATGACGTAGTACGGAAGTGCTGCCCGCCGCCGCCTCCTCCTCCTCCTCCTCCTCCTCCATCAGCGCAGTAGGGGACCATCCCTACAGCTCTCCTGATTTCTCCTCTTCAGACTGGGATGGGCATTCATTATAGTGGACCCCCTAGAACTAGTAGTGGGCAGACAACAAGGGGTAGTATACTGGTAGTGGCAGTGTCGCCATTACCACAGTTTGAGATAGGCGAGGGCTCAAACAGATCTACAGATATAAGAGATGGTACATTATGGCAGTATGAACAATTTGTGAAAAATGGAGGGCACTCTTTCCTAGGGAAGTCAGATGGAGAAGAGGCTTTCTTATGGATTTCATCAGCGATTGGCGTGTTTAAGAGCATGCATGCTCGATGGAACACCGTGTGAGGATTATCACAGGAGCACTCCTAGACGAGGCAAGGATTTGGTGGGATTTAGTCATGGACTCCACTTTTGCTGGCAAGCAACTCGCTATTCCGGTGAGAAGGAGAACACTACCAAAACAAGCTCTAGACTACGGTGGAAGTGTTT
>JAURVB010003308.1:0-13715 GCA_033002965.1 Piper betle
ATTAAATTGTGTAATTATAAATACCCTTCGTCCCTTGGTTTCCTCTCTATGACCTCCCTCTAAATAGTTTCTACGTCCTATCAATTACAACATCTCCATGAATCGCAGTTGAACCTAAAACAAATTTCTCCAAGTATAGCATAAGTAATAGAAATGGTGCTCAATTTAGTTAACAGTAACAGTAAACAGTTGAATTTTATTAAGACACAAATACTAATTTTATCCTCTTGATGCATACAGTTTAACTTGAAAGATTAACCGCGGAAGCAGCAAACCCGATTGTCATCAACTGCAAGATAAACTTGTATATGCCAACATGCTAGGGTATAAGAACGCAAAATTCCTCACTTCACGGAAACAGGAATATGATATTTTAAAACAGAAAAGAAAATATAAAAATAATTACCAGAGTTTATTACTCTTTTAAACACAAAAAAATTAACGACAATGATCAATAGCCGTTCCACACATTCAAAAAAATCCAAACCAAAACACTATGCAGAATCTACACAAACGTAATCAGAGTGTTCTGAGAGACATTGAGAGATGAAAGCAATCCTTGGTCAGCAATATTAACTGTCATGTTCTCCAAGCCTGTCAAGTCAGCTAGCAAAATTTTTAATGACTCAGTTCGGCGCTCTACAAGAATTGAGGGGAGCGAGTCAAATATCACAATCTTCTTTAAGTGGTGTAGGAGCGCAGGAACCTTCTATAGTTTTCCACAATCCTGTTTCACATAACCCCGTGGAGTCCTGAAAAACAATGAACAAACTTGATTTTGTTGTACATGAAAAATAAAAACGACCTTAATCAAATTTACCTAAAACCTGACATCCACCCTCCTCATAAAACTTCCTGACCACCCATAATTTAATTTTATTGTAAGGTGCTCAACACCAGAACACTGTTTCAGCAGATAGCCAAGTCCAAGAATATCAGGTTCCAACAATCCAATACTGACAACAAGATGTGTACATCTGATAGGAGATGGTCCATCTTCTATAACACTGGAGGAAAGTATCTTAACAAAACAAATAGATAAAGAAAATTGAGAGTTAGTGATCATAACTATCGTCGTTGCTCTGCAGCTTAACCTCCTTACTTTTCCTGTCTCCATGGTCCTTCTCACAATGTAAATGCATCTGATTATCAAAACAATTCTTATTACGCAAAGGCCAGCTAAAAATTTATTAAAAAAAAATCAATGTTCTAATCACTCACATGACAACCAGAAATAAAAAAACTTAACCTAATTTGGTGAAAAAGTAATGTTTAAAATATAAAGGAGAAGAATCAGGGATTCATACAATTTTCTAGCAGTTAGGATTGTTAATAAGCAGATGAGAACTGAATCACAAGAAGAGAAAGTCCTGGACGGCAACATAGATCCCCAAAAACCCAGCAGTCTCAGTATTCATAAGAGAACTTCAAGTTTTGTCTCAAGTGGATGATAAGGACGGCTAATAAAGACCTGCGTTTTGAGGCAATAGGTCAATCAAGCACGATTGAGCCAAACAAAACCAATCCCATATTTAATAGAGTGAGATGAAACCAACTTGATACTTAAAATATTGTCAAACGCAACCAGCTCTATATTTGATAAAGTTTAACAAAACCAACTCAATATTTGACAGAGCCAAACATGAACTCCCCTTTGATGATCCTAAAGTCTACTGTAAGGACTCAGCTACAAGACTATCATATATGATGATTGATCTGCGACACATCGAATTCTAAAACGGGGGACCAATGACATATGTTCAACATAAGAATTGGACAGTAACACGAAACAAATAAAGACCCTAAAATTAATGGTAAGTCAAGGAATGTATGTGTTTCAGAAGCCTACACAATAAGGTTATATGTGTTCCACCCAAATCATTTCAGCAATGTAATGATTGTAGATTGCCATACATTCAACAAACAAATATAAATACAAATTGCAAACAATACAATAAAAATATAGCCTCAGCCCAAGGAAGGTGTAAATCTAACCATCTGACTCCATCCACCATGTAAATATAAAGAAGATGACAAGCGACGATTGGAGCCCGACACTAAGAACTTCCCTACCAACGCCGGCGGAGATTCTTTTTTATTAATAATAATTGAGTGGGTTTTTTTTGAAATTTTTTCTTTTTTGAATAATAATTGCCATTTTTTTTGAAAAGTAGCTGGGTTTTTTTTCTGAAAAAAATAGTTGTGGTTTTTTTTATTTTGAGACGTAGTTGCAGTTTTTTTTTGAATTATAATGGCAGTTTGTTTCAGAAAAGTAGTTTCGGTTTGTTTTTTTAAAAAATAGTTAGCAGTTTTTTTTAACTAGTTGAAAGCAACAATGCCTTAGGGTAGTTATGCCATTAGATGAAATAACTATGGGCAAAATTTCCTGTGACGGACCACAAAATTTTTGTTCTTTTTTTGTGAAGAGTTTACATTTACATGAAATTCGACAAAAAATTTGGCTTATTATTTATGGATTTTTTTTTTGGATGCAAACCTCTAAAGCAAGAGTGAGAGAGAGATACAAAGTAGGAGGGAGGAGGCAATGCCTCACCGGTTATTTTTTTCACAAAAATATAAAGGAAACAAATAGGGAGAGTAAATAAAGGAAGGCAATGGCGCAACCTCTCATCATCTTCTCCTCCCTCTGTCAATGGTATTTTTTCTATGTTGTGTAGCTTTTAATAGTAACCAATATAATAAAAAATTATGATATTTACTTTATTTTTAAAGTTTTCTATTAAGTTATTATCATAAAAATTGTTAAATCTAAGGCACAAAAATATTAGCTCTATTGAATCAATGAACTATAAAATATCATCCTTATTACCTTTAGAGTGATTGCAACAATACAATGGCTTCTCCTTGGGCAGTCATCTTTTTCTCCCTCTGAATCTTAAACCTTTGATGTTCTTGTAGCTTCTTCTTTGTTTTCTCCTTCCTTTTTTATTTTAAGAACTATAGTTCTTGTACTAGTATCACCGGTATAAAATAGGTATTAACCACGAATTTCTAAATTAGTATGTACTTTGTCACGGCTCATTTGTAGCAAAATATTACCGCAGGTTTAGCAATCGGTAGTTGCTTAATTTTTTTAATAGGAATAATTTTCATATGGTGCTATATGTTTGTGACTAGAGTTATGTTGTAACTGTTGTGAAAACCAGGTAATTTTCACCAAAGATAACTTGTTCACTTTGAAAACTATTACCTAGATGACTAGCGTGAAAATTATTGTACTAAAAATTACCCCAAGATAAAATTCCCAGGAAAGTGTGGTTGGACACACAGTCCGCTTAAAAACCAATTCCTAGACAGAATTTTATCAAGTAATTTAAATAACACAATAATTAATAACAACTATACCTGACAATAGCTATTAAATAGACATGAAAGGAACAAAAAGAACACCGGAATTTAACGAGGCTTACGTCCTCGGACACTACAAAAATAATATTTCAATAATCAAAATTACAAAAGAGAGAAAGAAATAATTTACCAAAGAAAGAAGGATGGCAATTTTGGGATGTTAAGAACCAAAGGGGAAGAGCCTTATTTATTGGGAGAGGACTCCTCCCAAACCCACAAAACTTTAGATGTGGGACTTGATTTTGGCATCCCACAATTCTCCAACTTGATAAAATCTCATATAATTCTCTCACAAATCCAACTTTCAGTAGTGTCTGCAAAGTCCATCTTTCAATTTGTAACAATATTGACCAAGTCTAAACAATGTTTAAACTTGGCCGCAGTTACTAATTTTGTCAGCATATCAGCAGGGTTCTCAGTGGTCGGAATCTTCTAGATTATGACTCCACCTTCTTCTAGAATCTCTCGTACAAAATGATATCGAACATCGATGTGCTTTGTCCTTGCATGGTAAACCTGATTCTTTGCTAAATGAATAGCACTCTAACTATCACAATGCACTTTGATGTGCTTTTGTTCCATTCCCAGTTCACCGAGCAACCCTTGAAGCCAAATTGCCTCCTTTACAACCTCTGTAATTGCAATATACTCTGCCTCTGTAGTAGACAAAGCCACTGTTGACTGTAAGGTGGACTTCCAACTGACTGGTGATTTTGTAAAAGTAAACACATAACCAATAGTTGATCGTCGCTTGTCCAAATCACCAGCATAGTCAGAGTCACAATACCCAATTACATACTGACCATCCTTATCATCCTGCTGAAATACTAATCCAATACCTAAGGTATCTAGAATATACCGTAGAATCCATTTCACAGCTTGCCAATGCTCCTTTCCAGGATCATGCATATACCTGCTCACAACCCCAACTGCTTATGAAATATCGGGCCTTGAACAAACCATTACATACATCAAGCTACCAATAGCACTTGCATACGGTACTTTTGCCATGTATTCCCGTTCTGCATCATTCTTTGGTAACATGGAAGCACTAAGCTTGAAATGAGGAGCAAGTGGTGTACTAACTGGTTTTGACTTCTCATTTATGCCAAAACGTTTTAGTGCCTTCCTCAGATATTCTTTCTGAGACAAACAAAGCCTCCCCAATTTCCTATCTCTGGATATCTCCATGCCGAGAATCTTCTTTGCTTCACCAAAATCCTTCATTTCAAACTCCCTATTCAATTGAGTCTTTAACTTCTCTATTTCTGTCTGACTCTTGGAAGCTATCAGCATATCATCAACATAAAGAAGAAGATATATATAGGATCCATCTTGTAGCATGCGCAAGTACACACAGTGATCATATTTGCTCCTTGAGTACTTCTGCCCTATCATGAACTTGTCAAATCACTTGTACCACTGCCTCAGAGATTGCTTCAATCTATATAGCGATTTGTCCAATTTGCACACCATCTTTTCTTTTGCATCAACTTTTAATCCATCTGGCTGAGACATATAGATTTCCTCTTCCAAGTCTCCATGTAAAAATGCAGTTTTTACATCCATCTGAACTAGTTCCAAATCCAATTGTGCCAGCAAAGCCAATAAAATTCTGATGGAGGAATGCTTTACAACTGGAGAAAATACTTCATTATAATCAACTCCCTCCTTTTGAGCGTAGCCTTTAGCCACCAATCTTGCTTTGTAGTGAACATTATCCTTGTCAGGAAATCCATCTTTCTTTGCATATATCCATTTGCACCCAATTGCCTTCTTTCCCTTCGGAAGACTAGCTAGTTTCCATGTCTGATTCTTTTGAAGGGACTGCATTTCTTCCTTCATGACAATCCTCCACTTTTCTTGTTCTGAACTTTGAACTGCTTCATTATAAGTGGTAGGAACATCATCAATTGCAATTGGTGCTGTAGAAGAGACCATATCAGTATAGCGGGCATGTTTTCTAATGGTTCTCTTTCCCTTCCTTTGTACAATTGATTCATGTTGATGTGGAGGTTCTTGGGTCTGAACCTCTTCTTCATTTGACTCTTCTTCTACCACAGGAGAGTCATCATCAGTTTCTGCATCTGTTGGGACCATTCTGTTGCCATCAGTCTCCACCTGTTTGGGAGTACTATCCGTTTGCTTCATATTTTCAGAAGTTACATTTCTCAACATGGTAGATTCATTAAAGGTAACATCCCTGCTGAAGATTACTTTCTTTGTTTCTGGGCACCAGGTAAGATTCTGGTTGATCCATCATGATTCCTCAAGTGAATTAAACCAACTCCATATGTGACAAGAGGGGCATTATTTGCTGTGTAGACAATTCCACCCTTTAGTTCTTTAAAATCAAAAAACCATTCTCGATTGGGCGTCATATGATGGCTACAAGCAGAATCTAGCAACCATGCACTAGAATTGCTAGTTGATGCAGCAATTGAAAGGTCTGAGTCTACATCATCACACTCAACAACATTTGCAGCAGTTTTTTACTTATCAGATTTGCCTTTATTTTTCAGCTTGGGACAATCTTTCTTCCAATGCCCTTTTTCTCGACAAAAGGCACATTCATCTTTACTTGGTCTGGACTTTGACTTCGACCTTCCCTTCTTCCTTTGTTCTGACTCTGCGATCGACCTCTATCCACAACAACAGCTTCTGCTTCTGCAATTGTATTTTCTTGTTTTTCTTTCTTTCTTAATTCATAACTATACAAGGCAGCAGTTACTTCACTAAGAGATACAGTAGCCTTCCCATGAAGTAGAATAGTTTCAAGAAACTCAAATTCATGAGGAAGTGATCCCAACAACATTAGAGCCAAATCTTCATCTTCAAAAGTCACGTCCATATGATCATTCAGAGAGGTACCAGGAACATAATTGAAGCGGAACAATCTCTTTTTCATATAGAGCTTGTTTTGACTGCTTTTCTTCAAGAATTTCTCCTCCAGTGCCTTCCACAATTTACTTGAAGAAGTTTCTTTAGAAAATGCATACCTCTGCTCTCTAGAAAGACACGTTCGAATGGTACCACATGCCAATCTATTTATTGTCTTCCATTCTTTCTCCTCAACATCACCCAGTTTCTCTTCTTCATTAGCAATGTCTAGACCCTGTTGAAAGAGAGCATCCAAAACCTTACTTTGCCACATGCCGAAATGACCGGTACCATAAAAATCTCCACTGCAAATCTTGCATTTGTCACAGTAGTTCTTGCCAAAATTGAAAATGAAGCTGTGACCTTCGATGTGGATTCTTTTGTGTTGTCTGTCATTTCTGCTACAAAGTCTATTTAATAGCTGTTAATGCGGAATACCAACTAGCCCAAGGAAATTTTTTCTGATGTGGAAGATCAGCGTAAGCCGCAACTAGAGAGCATACTAAAATAAACCAAGAGCTCAAAATGCCAACTGGCCCAAGGAAATTTTTCTGATGTGGAAGATCAACGTAAGCCGCAACCACAGAGCATACTAAAATAAACCTTGCTCTGATACCAATTGTTGTGAAAACCAGGTAATTTTCTCCAAAGATAACTAGTTCACTTTGAGAACTATTACCTAGATGACTAGCGTGAAAATTATTGTACTAAAAATTACCCCAAGATAAAATAAAATTCCCAGGAAAGTGTGGTGGGACACACAGTCCGCTTAAAAACCAATTCCTAGACAGAATTTTATAAGTAATTTAAATAGCACAATAATTATCAACTATACCCGACAATAGCTATTAAATAGACATGAAAGGAACAAAAAGAACACCGAAATTTAACGAGGACGAAGGAACAAAAAGAACACCGAAATTTAACGAGGCTTACATCCTCGGACACTACAAAAATATTATTTCAATAATCAAAGAAATAATACAAAAGAGAGAAAGAAATAATTTACCAAAGAAAGAAGGATGGCAATTTTGAGATGTCAAGAACCAAAGGGGAGGAGCCTTATTTATTGGGAGAGGACTCCTCTCAAACCCACAAAACTTTAGATGTGGGACTTGATTTTGGCATACAACAGTAACTATGTTAAACTTGTTATGTATAAGGACGTAAATCACGCTACACTAATAGAAATCAAGATAAATTTATAAACTAACCAATGATATATATACACTCAAATGAAGGGGAAAATGATGAAGTAATAAAATATCACAATACACATAGAAAACATATCAAAATACTGTAGCCATTTTCATTAATACGGCCTGGGGTGATCAGTGCTAATTTGAATTGGTTTATCCTATTAAGTCAAGTGTTCGAAGGTGAATTACTCAATTACACATAGCCCTACTTGTGTATAGCTACCTTTAAATTAGATTACACCAATTTATACTATACTCAACAATTGGGGGAAAAAATTGCTGAAACATAAATCATGTAAAACTAAAAAATATAAAATTATGGAGTAGGGATTGACACATATTATATAATTGACTAGCTAGCTAGCTTTTCATAAATCATATGAGATTATTTGGTAAGCATTCACACATTTGAGAAAAAATGATCAAATACTCAAATAAGTTCTACATGGTATGCTTTTATTTTGAGCTTGGATTAGGTGTAATCCAAACAAGTGAGAATAACGAAGACAAGGGATTGGGGTGAAGTACAACAAAGCTTGAACCACCCCCCTTGGGTACTGAGAGGGAACTTCCCT
Organism: Piper betle; assembly: GCA_033002965.1. NCBI lineage: Eukaryota > Viridiplantae > Streptophyta > Magnoliopsida > Piperales > Piperaceae > Piper > Piper betle. The sequence continues at coordinate 8,024 of JAURVB010003308.1, forward strand.
AAACAAAAACAACTATTCTTAGTATTCTTCATCTTCCAAACATAGTAGATGCAGTTCTTTTCGAAAAAAGCCGGTTGCCCAAACCCTGACCATGACTTTGAGCTTCCATTACAAACAGCATTCTATCGCCCAAGTTGTCCACCTACACTATCTGCCCCTCCTCCTCCACCCTCTCCACACTAAACCTGATCCCCTCAATTCTATCTCCCAAAACCTAACACCCCATTTCGGCTCGTATCAAGAGACCACCAGCAACTCCCCACAAGATTCTACCAGATAGCAATCTTTAAATTGCATCACTATTCGGTCATCGTGGGTATTATACCGAACATATTCCTTCCCTTCAATTACAACACGAGGATATTCGGCATTACTAGTGATGTCATGATTAGCTTCCATATTGTCTAACCTAATCCAATAAGAAACGCGAGGTCTGCATATGTAGAGGTTTCCACCGAAATCCAATGCCGCCACTGCACAGCAGCTGTTGCCTAGGTTGCACCGAGACAGAGCACAAGAGGGTCGAGCAACGTCTAGAAAGTGCAGTTCTCGCCCCAGACTGCTGGGGCCTTTGTAGGTGCAATCCCCAGTGAAGGGGTTGTAGAGCATGCCGCTGGCCCCCTTAAGAGGGCGTCTTATAAGGACCAGGTACTGACGGTGGGAGCCGCTAGGGTTGAGGTAGTTGGCGACGGTGCCCCCAACGCACAGGTGGTGTGTTGTGTTGAGGTGAGATTGTGGAGACTGTACGTGCTGGGCCGCCAATTGGTTTTCAGCACTAGCCATGGCATGGTGAGGGGGGTGGCGGGGACAAGCTGAAGAGGTGTATACGGGAGCGGGAGATGGTAGAGTGGCGGATGCAGGCGGTGAAGTTGAGACAATCGAAGATGTGCTTCCCTACCATGCCCTCAGGCAGCTGTTGCAGCAGTTCATGAGAGAAAGTAGAGGTTATGGTAGTATCTTCATTTCCATTATCATCATCAATGGCCAAACATGAAGAAGATGATTGTTCGAAGCAGGTGAACGACCTTGAAATGACATCATTGAGGTAAGTAAGACCTCCATATCTGCTCCATACATCAAAGGATTCAAACTCATGTTTGCTAAGATAGAAGGAAGTCTTTCCTTGCATTCAAAGAGTATTGAAAAGGGCCTATCCTTCTCCCTTTGGTAAAAGTGCCCTTCACTTCTTTCTTTGACTTGGCTTAAGCAGTTAGGTAACTCCTCAAACGCCTGGTGGCTTCCTGTTACAGGGGAGCTAGCTTGTTTCCTTCTATGGTACGGTCTTTACTTGACTCCTCCTTTGCTTGCCTGATGCTGAAGACTCCTTAAATGCTGAGCTCAAAAACTTAAAAGCACTAAAGCTCCTAAACTAAAGAATGACTAAACTCAAGAGTCAGAGCTTAATAGTACTTACTTGAAGTTCCATGTCTGGTTGACTTAGTCAAAACAGCGAATGTAGGTGCCCGGGAGTAAGCGTATCCTGTAGTAAATCCAATTCCTGTGACAGTTCAAGACTGAGTTGGAGTTTTTTCACTCTATTTTATTAAGTTCACTATTACGTCCGCATGCAAAACTTTTATTTCACTTGGAGCCAATGTCATTTTGACTCTTGATTTTATGATGAACATTAAAATTTTATTAACCAATCTTCCTTGAATTCTATGGTTGATGGCCGATATTTATTTATTTTTAATTTACAATTATATTGGATCATAATGAGGTGCTAATTTTGATTGAAATTGAAGAACCTTTATAAAATCTTTACTTTTAAACACCCAAAAGTGTATTTATTTTATTTTCAAACTTTTTGCAATGGACGAAACAATTCCTAAAGTTTTTGTCTTTTACTTTATAGATCTTACAATTTATTTATTCTTAATTAATCAATTTCTTGATTTTGTGAAATGAAATGAATATTACACATTTCTCCCATGTTGGAAATTGCAACCTTATTAGCAGTACAATACTCTTTTTTACTCTATTTGAAATAGCAAATGTGTTCTATTTGATTTTTGATTGGCCGATGGAGAAACTGAGTTCCATATGATTATTTCGGTTTGGAAACCTAATCAAAATAACCAACATAACCATTTTTTAAAAAAAATTATAAACATATATTTAAAATTAATTATTAAATGATTATGTCCACTAAAATAATGATTTAATTTTGATTAAACAATTAAACAATTTTTTTTATAACTAGTCATTTAATTTGATTATTTGGTGACCGAACCATTGGGGATATCTCGGTTTGATTTCGGTGATAAAATCCAACCACCAAATGGAATTTGGTTAGTTTGGTTTGGTTGGTTCGGAATCGAACCGACCAAAAGCTCACCCCTATGTTTATCCCTCCGCCGAATCAAATTGGTTAAAAGTGTAAAGTACTCCTAAGCCCATGCTAAAGTTTCAGTCATTATCTGACAATATTCGCGCCTTAAAATTAAGAAAGATAAGGTTTAGTATCGACAACAACTGAAATTAAGAATGATAAGGCTTAGTATCGGCAACAACTCACATTGTTGGAAAAAATTATTTTTATCATCTAACAATTCTTGTAATCTAATGATTAACATTAAACATAGTTAACACAAAAATATCAACTATTTCTGATATTAAGAGTGCAAAGAAAGTAGTGTAAATGAAGTGAAAATTTTAAATTACAAAAAGCAAAATAGTCTCCTTTCTTTATCTCTCTATAATTTCCATCTATTACCCTTGAAAACTAAAGAGTTAATATCATGTATAAAAAATAATGCTCCACGCAAAACAATCAAGATTGGTCTATGAAAATCTTGTGCTTGGTAACTGTGAGATTTTTATGAGTATTAATGTCATTGATTGAAAAACAAAGAGATTTTTGGTCATAATTGAAATAGGAGTTTTAAAATAATAGCCATATCATATAAATTTTTAAAATTGGTTATTTTTTATAGAAAAATTTACCATCTGACTACTTATGATATTTTCTCCACAAACCGGTGTAACTCTTGTTTACAAATAGATATGAATTTTTACATATATACGTGGCTCTTTGTTACAAATGGGTATCTCTCGTAATCGACCACTAAAATAATGTCATATAAACTTATTTATAGAAAGAGTCATAAATATTTACAAAACAGGTGTAACTCTTATTTACAAATAAATATAATTTTTTACATATATATGTGGCTCTTGCTTACAAATGGGTATCTCTCATAATCTACCAAAAAAATAATGTCACATAAACTTATTAACGAAGACCTGTACCTATTTAAACAGGTATGATTTTTATTAACAAATGTATATGACTTATTACAAATGTGTAATTATTCCTTACAACAGTTGTCTCTTACAATATAGTCAATAAAATATAGGTACAGGAGTTTCTTCAATACAAAGAGTTTTACCTGGCCCTGCCTTTTACAAATAGGTGTGACCCTTTTCCTTTCCACAACTCTTCCTTACTAAATAATCATCTCTTTCTCTTCCACCTCTTTTATATCGTCTTCACTCTTTTCTTAATTTTTTTCGCTACCTGTGTTTCTGTTCTCTCTCGAATTTTATTTCCTTGTACTTAAATCCTATAGTGTGTAAAAATATTAAAATATCCACCGATATTTTTTACAATATCTGTTAGTTTAATAGTTTTATTTACTCTATAAATATTGAAAAAATATTTTTTTATTTAAATATTTTTTACTATGTAACTTAATTTTAACTTTGTAATAGCAATTTTTTTTGCTTCTATTTTTCAATTTAATTTGGCTATTTTCTTTTTTTGTTCTATTTAATTTGGCTTTTTTTTGTTTCTATGATGGGACAAAAGGTTTAATAGTTCTATCTCTTAAATAAATCTAGCCCCGTTAAAATTTTTAATATAAACAATAATGTAATATTTATTAATACACAATTTGTGCATTGTATGGGCTCATGACTATGAGATAATTGGTTTTCATAACATTCTCAAAATAACTCAAGGAAATTAGTTTTGAACATTGATGTGAGAATCGGTTTAAGCCGGTCCCATTCATAGGATGCATTTCGAATCCGTTAGAATCCAAGTCGTAAAACCATAATTTGACTAAATTGCTAGAATTGGTCTTTGAATCACTCTATTCAATCTGAATTTGACTGATTCATAAATGATTCACAAATCATCATTCTTACCAGATTTTTTATATATTAATATTATAAAATTATGGAATAGATAAAGATACAAACTAGGTAAATATAAAAGAATTTAACTTACATTCTTTTTATTACTTATATTTTTACCCTATCTATGACATTTAGTACCTTAAAGTTTATAAAACATGCTTAAGAATACTTTATTTTATAGTCAAATGCAATTTGACAAAATGATTTAATTTAATATTATTTTTATTTTGATTTTATTATCCTTGATAAACCAATTTTCATACAAACATACATACAATCTTATTAAACTTGTTAATTCAAATTAAGCTATGAATCGGTCATGAACCGGTAACAACTAAAATTAATTGGCTAAAAGTGTAAAGTACTCCTGAGCCCATGCTAAAGTTTTAGTCATTATTTGACAATATTTGCACCTTGAAATTAAGAAAGATAAGGCTTAGTATCGGCAACAACGTCACATGGTTGGAAAAAATATTTTAATCATCTAACCATTCTTTAATCTAATGATTCACATTAAATATAGTTGACACAAAAATATCAACTATTTTTTATATTAAGAGTGGCAAGAAAGTAGTGTAAATGAAATGAAAATTTTAAATTAGTCAACCTTACTAAAAGTGATTATATTTATTGCATTTTATATAAAAATTAATATATAACTAATTATTTTGTATACAAATTATATAAGATTATATCCAATTCGGAGCAAAAGAAAATCATGATTACCTTATATGACCTACCCTGCGTTCTCATAAACAAAAAAACTTTCTCTTTTATTTATCTCATCAGATAAAGATAAAGGAGGAAATTTTTATACTTGTTGAATAGGTGGACCATTTGAAGAAAATTATAATCAATTTAAATAAAAAATAAATTATAAAATTTCTATCTTTTTAAGAAATATATTACATATATATTAATTTAAGTGAGGTGTTTATTTTAAATTTTTTGTCATTAATATTTGTTTCATGATAAAAAATGACACATATTTTTCTTGCCAAAATGGTTATATCCATTGATAAGGTGTTAAAAGTGTAACCATAAATGATTTCGTAACAGGGTGCATATATCATCCCCGGAGGATTTGAGGTCACTGAACAGCTGTAATCTTATCTCGAAAGACACAACACACCGGTGCATGCCCTTTCATTAAAGAATACACTTAAATTATTCAAATAGAGTAACAAAAGAGTATTGTACTGTTAATAAGGTTGAAAATTTCTACCATGGAAGAAATGTGTAATATTTATTGAACTTCACAAAATCAAAAAAATGATTAATAAATAATAAATAACCTCTAAGATATATAAAGTAAACGACAAAAACTTTCAGAATGATATTGTCCTTTGCAAAAAGTTTGAAAATAAAATAAATAGACTTTTGGGTGTTTAAAAGTAAAAATTTTACAAAGGTTCTTCAATTTCAATCGAAATTAGCACCTCATTATGATCCAATATAATTGTAACTTCAAAAAGCAATTAAAAAAAACATTGCCCATCAACCATAGAATTCAAGGAAGATTGGTTAATAAAATTTTAAAGTTCAACAT
>JAURVB010003309.1:0-11534 GCA_033002965.1 Piper betle
ATGAAGGCTTCAAGAACTTCCTCCTTCCACATTTCACAAAGACAAGATACTGAAACCAAAAACTTATACTTGTGTAGTTGTTTGTTTTTAATCTGAATCAGACCACTGGCAATGCATAATGTAAAAGAAATCGAGGTACTTGTGATGGGGAAAAAATATGCATCTGTTTTTGCTTTTTGTTTGATATTTTGTAATTCACTCAGCTTTTGAAGATCTTATTTTTCAGTTTGAGATGCTGTTTCCTTTCTGTAAATTCTGCAACCAATAATCAAATTTTCCAAAATGTTTATCTGCCTTAATCATGTTGCATGTAGTGAATGTATAATTATTCTGTTTATTTTCTCTTGATGTTTTATTGTCTTTGCAATTGAGCAATTGTTCTTGAATTTTAATGTTCGAACTCATTCAATCTGCGACAGCTTAGATCAGTCTTATGTTAAATTAGTACACTGAAAAGTTCCACTTATGGGGTAAAATCACAACAGCTTTTATTGAAAAAATTATGCATGAACAGATCAGATACATACATGTATAAAAATTTACTAATACAAATCAAAATTGGCATCCACTAAGATAACATTGAAAAGGAGAGATATCAAAATGGACAGCAAAAGAAATCAGAGTCTTGAGCATGTTTTAATTGTTTTAGAGTCAATAAGCAGCCTAAAATTTGTAGCAATTTTCAAATCATCCACACAACTTCCCCCTTACTTGAGTGACAGCAAAAGAAATCAGAGTCTTGAGCATGTTTTAATTGTTTTAGAGTCAATAAGCAGCCTAAAATTTGTAGCAATTTTCAAATCATCCACACAACTTCCCCCTTACTTGAGTTTCTTACTGTAATATTGTGTCAATTGAGAAGGCTAAAATTATTGGATTGAATTTGAATTCACGGACTTTGTCAATCAACAAGATACAACTCGATTATAATTTCCAATAAATTACTCGTTTAATCTGTTTAGCCATTCTTTTGCCTGATCAATCCAATTTAAAGCCAAGGTAAACAATACCATACAACACTAATCATCAAGAAGCTCATTTCAACGCTTCATAAAAAAGAAGCTTATTTCAACCATCAAGTCAAATGTTGGATCATACATACAAACATTTATTTTCGCCGAATCATGCATAAAAAATGTAAGAATCAAAGCATAAAAAATAGAGATACTCATTGAAGCACATTTATTACTGTTAGAAGATAAAGAGAACTGTTAAGGGAAGCAGCAAAAAAGCTTCCATTTAACCGTGCATTGCCAAAGGATGCAAATTGCCCTGCCAAAGATTGATGTCATGATCATAACAATGAAACCCAGTGAGCTTCACTGTTCACCATCTACATATCAAGCAGGAAAACAGCACTTCTAAAGCTGACCCTAGTGACCATTTTGCGTTCAGAGGAAGCTTTGATCTTCACATAACCTTGGAATGGATGGAGTCTGCAGAGTATGGTGACAAAGAAGGTTGGATTACACATTTCGAAACTCTTGGATTTGACTCGATTTCATTTTTGATGGTGTGAAAAAAAATGAAAATAACATAAAATTAGTGCGTTACAAATAATTTCAACTTAAAGTTTAAATATTTAATTTAAATTTAAATTTTATTTTTAGGTTTTAATTCTTGACATAGTCACAACACACAAGTTAGCATGATAGGACCAAGTTTTTTGAGGCATGCTAAAATTAAGTTTTCTTACAATATTATTTATGTGATATGGCCCTCACTATGTATGGCATGACATGATTTGGAATTGTTCTTCATAGACCAATGAATCTCAATGAACATTCATACATGTTTTATCTGCTATGTTTTCCATGGAGATACATAGGCTGCCCAAGAATGACTAATAAAAAATATCGTCAAAAACAATGTTGAAACCTTGAAAATTAGTAAAAAAATCTCAAGTTTTTATTACTGATTATCATCCTCAAAAGAAGAGGGAGCTATTTACAGAATTTGCTTCCTTGCTAGTAGGCTGTCCTATTCCTAATTCATTTACGTTAGTCATACTTAGAAGTTGATAGAGGCCTAATCAAGCAAAACTAGTTCGTAAGTAAAATGCATTTGATAGAATGCGCTGTGTTAATACCATAAAATTTTGGTGAGTACCGCGTTTATTCCAAAGACGTGTTTTCTAGTGGATGCTAACCAACTTGTGGTTTATGGTGCGATTAGTATTGCTAACGGGTCTAGATAATTAACTAGATGTGTGACCCAACTTGACTCAAAATTATCAGGATATTATGTCTCGGTTTATAAGTTTAGTTTTTTCTCGGTACTTGTTTCGTATCAGGTTCAAGTTCGGGTGAGAACTTGCCTTATGTATGCATATAAAACATTAATAAGAAAAATAAAAAAATAAGGTATAGCCCCTAATTGATTATTAATATGAGAAAGACCCAAATTAATTATTTAATAAAAGACCCAAATTTAGGTTATAGCCCCTATAATGAAAAGATCCATAATATGAAAAGACCCGCATATTGTCAAACTTAAAATGGTCGCACCGTTATTGGGAAAAAAGAAGATAATTTGCGGGTGGAGAGGTAGTGGTGGTGGTGGCAATCAAGAAAGTTGAGCGGATAACAAGAGTAAGAGTTGTAAATAAATGGGCACTTGACGTTGAGTTGGCATAGTGTAGTAAAAACATGGATACTTGTAAACTTGGTCTACAAATAAAATCAAGTCCCACGAATATAAATAAATCTTCCAAATTACAGATTTACCATAACTTCCTAACAATCAAAAATTATTATTCATGGGTACCTCCCACTCCGCGTAATTACCCAAAACTTTAGTAGATTTAAGAGCAAACCAATAAGGTTTGCCCAGTGGTGCTTAATTTCGAACACTTTGTGAGTTTAAGGCTTTAAGCCCTTGTTTTGTAAGAGGGTACGGTTTGGCTCACCTTGACGGTTCGGGTTTGGCTTGCCTCGACGGTTTGGGTTTGGATCACCTCAATGTTTCAACTCACCTCAGTCGTTTGGCTCACTCTGATGGCTTGGCTTCACTCATTTCTTTAGACAGTCTCGTCCGACTCTTCATCTAATTATCATTAGTCATTTGCCTAAGCGTCTGATTATTACACATCGAGTTGTTCATCTAAATATTGTCCACTTATTTGTCTGTGTAGAAATGACATTCAATATTTCATTTTGGAGCATACTCTAGTTATTATTTTGGTAGAAGAATAATTTTTGAGGATTTTAAGTTGTATTTCCTGCATTATAAACCTTAGTTAATTTTGTAATTATTTACTCAGTAGTTGATAAATAATAAAGATTTATTTCAGAAGCAAGAACACATTGGTGTAACCCCAATCTTTGATTTACATTGCAAAAGCTCTCAATGAGCGAGACAACAATCCATTTTTTACCTAAGTTTATGGGAAAGGTCATATGTGTTCCACAATTTTATACAAACACCCTATAAGGCTTTGAACCTGAAAAAATATATTAATTTTTAAAGTTTTAGTTTTATATTATATTGTATTATATATAAAATATCTTCTAAAATATATTATATTTTAATTATAGATATGAATAATTATCATAAGATATTTAATTTTATGAGTATTTTTATATAAATGTATGCAATATATTTGTTATTGTTTCGGGTTCGGTTCGAGTCCCAATTCATTAAATCGAATTTGAGTCAAGTTCCGGTCTAATTTAAAGAGAAAAAGCTTATATGCCTGTTTGGATATTAAATATTGGCCGAATCCTGGTCATGAAAAATCCGGACCAAACTGACCGTTGGCAACACTAATTACATGTTATGACGATCATGTATTAGCTGATCAACTCGATAACGGAATGTCCATGTCCGGGCCGTGGCCGGGGCCGGGGCCGGGCCAGGTTCAAAATTTTCCTGAGAAGTCCGTTGCTTTCCCGCCCAAAAAACACCTCCTTTGTTACTCTTTCTCTTCATCCTGACTCGACTCTGCATCTTCCCTTTGCTCAAAGGTATGTGTCCATTTTGCGCTCTTCTTTATTTGTGATTCTAACCAAGATACCTTTTTTTTCAATCCTCTATAAATGATTTGATCTATAAAAAAATCCAGGAACTTGATTTACATTGATTAATCATGGTTTTACATCCCTTAAGCATGTTCTTTTTTCTTAAAGATTGCTATAGGATCTTGACATGTTGAATTAAGATAGTTTTATGCTTTCAGATGATTGTATCCATCCTATTAACGCGTTGAAACTGCAGTGTTGATTTTTTTACTTTTTTCAATTTTATGCATATGATCTAACCCTTAAAACTGCAGGAGCGGGTTCTTAATGATACTTTGCCCATTCCCCTGCATTGGAAATCCTAAGCCCGAATAAAGGAAGTGAGTTAGGACTGGAAATGGTATCCTTTGAGTGCAAGGGAATATGGCTATCAAAAAATTTTCCCCCGATTATTTATAAGCATGTTTGTTCTTAAAGATTTTCATAGGAAATTTGGTCTATTTGAGTAGGGTTTTTTACATAAAAGACGTCTGGCCTGGCATGAATATGCTGTAGGCATTTGCATATATCAGAATGACATGAATTAGAATGGGTCCGGTTTGTGGCAATGCTTGTTGTAAATATGCCTATTTTTTATGAGGTTTATCTTTTTCATGCTAGCATTTTTGTTTTACTTTATTGTTTTAAAGCTTACCCTTGAAAATGTAGGGAAACCCTCGTGAGTAGTGAAAATGGCTCACGTATTTGTAGGATTTTTATTGCCAATATTTCTTGTTGTCAATGCTTGTTGCTGTAGTTTTATATTTTAAAATTCTTAAGGGGAGCTTTTTCTGTATTCCATGGATGGAATCATGTGAGAAGTCTTTCTAAAATTTTTTCCTTCTTTTTCTTTTGCAAACACAAATTATCCAGGGTTCTAATGGAGGTAGGCAGTGGGAAGCTTGGTAGAAAAAGGAAGAGTACGAAATTGGAAATTTGGGATGATCAGGTTGCTGCTTTTGAGGCTAAATGATCTCCCAGATGCTTTACTTATCAGTATACTGTCTTTCTTGTCCATTGAAGAGGCAGACAAAACTAGCACATTATCCAGAAGATGGAAATGCTTCTGGATGTATCATTATAATTTAAGCTTTAGTTATCGGTGGAAGTTGATTGACAAGGTTTTGCCTCATCATGAGGACATAAAAGTTCAGAATTTGTACATTCACACAGAGTACAAAGATAGTGACTCAGTTAGAGTGGATTCGTGGATACACTTTGCTGTTGCTCGCCGTGTTGAGAGACTTGACTTGATGTACTTGAACGAGGAACCTCATGTGCTCTACAAATTGCCAGAAACTATTTTCCTATGTGAATCACTCAGTTCATTTGAGATTAGGTTGTTGCAAGTTCAATTTGCCTCCAACTGTTCACATGGTTGCCCTCAAAAGTTTTTGTCTTGAAGACAGGGAAGTTAGTCAGAATGCAATATTGGATTTCACTTCCCATTGCTCCCTACTTGAGAAACTCAAATTAAGTGGATGCAGCAATAGAGCTATCTTAAAAGTAGTCTTGAGAAACCCAAATCTTGTAGGGGTTGGATATTGTTGAATTGATGGGGTCATTGCAATTGATGCACCATTCTTGACATCTTTATCAATTGATGCAAGTACTCTAAGGAAGAGGTATTTCTTGGGGAATTTACTTTCCCTTAAGAAAGCTAAATTGAGCCTACTGGAGCTGGCTGACAGATACTGTCGTGGCATTGAACTTGAAACTGTCCGTCCGATTCTTTTTTGGGTAGGGCATGCTAAGCAGCTTCAGTTATGCAGAGGATGCCTGCAGGTACACTTTTTTCTCCTTTGGGTATTTAGTTATGTACTATACAGTTTTGATTATTGAAGGAGTGTTTAAGTGAATAAAAAAGCACAATAACTTCAAGGTAATTTGTGAAGTTTGTTTTACAAGTGCCAACTAATTTAATCCCCAATTCTACTTTGTAATGTTCATGCCCCAGTTTCAATTTAGTTCTTTTTTTTTGTAGTAAAAGACCATTTTACGTTGTATATTTATTCTGTCTATGGTAATATTCAAATTCTCTAAATAACAAATATGATCTCTATGATCTCCTGTACTTAAACACTAACTTCTCATTTCCTATATTGTTTATGTGCAAGATACTTTCCTCCTCTGAGGTCAAATGTGGAATATTAGCTCCTTTCATCAAAACCCAATCTTTGGAAGTTGGTACTCAACTTATAAAATTTGAGGTTCTAGAGCTAATGTACCTGCTAGAATGGCGTTCAGATGTTGAAAATCTCAAAATAGAACTGGATGGCGGATACATAGATACACTGTGTGTTGAACTTCGGCTTGATGATTCGATGGAGAATGAAAAATCTTATTCAGATGACAGTGCAGATTATATTTCGTGTGGTAATGACTGGAAAAGGATTTCCAACGTTTTCACGAGTACCAAGCTGAGGATGAGAGTTTCTTTGAGTTATTTCTTGGTGTTGATTAATGATTTATATCTGTTTTAGATTTTTATGTTTTTGTTACTTGTGTTGCAGAAATCACTTGATTTGCAAGAAAAAAGCTATGGAGGTATGGGAGGTGTATGTGCTACCACCTTAACTGGCAAGTTCAGATCCGTGGATTTTTCCTCAGAAATCTTCCAAAGAAAATATACAAACATAGCAAGAAAAAGGCATCACGTTTTTGCAAGCACCAAAACCGAATTGGTGAGAATTTTGATTGAGAATTTGGTTGGACTGAACAGTATCACCCTTGGCACTTGCAGTGGAAGAGCCATAAATGAAAGATCTTAGATGGATGCTTACTTTTCCGAGAGCCTCTCAAAATGTGCAAATGATGTTTTTGTAGATTCCTTGAGGTTACCAGTATTTCCTTGAACTATTTGATTGTGGCGTTTCTACATATTTCCCCTCCTTTGAATTTTGTTTTCAGACATGAAGTTATGGCAGTATTTATTGATTACTGAACTTTTTATTTTTATTTTTTGAGGAAAGAAGTAATTAGATAGGAAGCAATTATTGACTAGCACTGATCAGAGTGATGCTTACAGCATTTCTAAATTTCTGAATTGAAAGAAGCTGGTAGCTTAAACCATCTATGTAGATGGAATCATGCATAGGTCCAAATATCATTTTTGGTTTTTCCATTATGAAGGCAGGTGTACATGGGTTGAATCTACAGTTCTCTTGGCTTTTAGATTGGCAATATGTCAATGGTAAAATAAATCATTTCAATGGCAGAACTTGCATGTATTTGCTGAGACAAACTGGAATGTGTTGTGCTAATTGAATTGTATTTGGCCTAAGTTTGTGAATACAAGTGAGGGCCTTCATCAGTTGGGGGAAGGCAGAATACTTCTTAACTAACATGTAGTGAAAGAAGCTTTGGGGGGGGGAGGAAATTGTGATGAAAAGAAGGAAACCTTGTATATGTGTAAGCAATAAAGAAAGATGCTTCTGTTACTCCATTTCATGGCTTTGGCCACGAAGGAAAAGCTGTATTGGAAATATTTTTGATGAAATTATCACAAAAGAGCAATATTATTATAATTAAAATTAAATAAAGAATTCTTAGCATAATGAATTTGTATAATCATAAATTTAGTAAATAAAAATGCTAAAATAGCAAACAAGATCTAATAAACATCAATTTCTATAGTAAAAAATATGGAACTTGAATTCTAAATGTAAAATAAATATTAATTTTCTAATTATCAATATGAATTTGTAAAAAAATACAAAAATCATAAATTTTATAAGTTCTGAATTAAATACAAATACCTTAAATAATAGTTATAACTATGACCCAATTACTACTATAATTGGATTTTCTTTTCTTTTCTTTTTTTACAAAAACTCTTTAAATACCCATATTTCATGAAGGATCAAAGCTCATCAACCTGCTTTCTCCCCCAGGTTTTCCTTGCCCTCTAAAAATTTATTAGGTTGATATATTTGCTCCTTCAAGAAAAACTTTTTGGGCGTCTGTTAATCTAACTACGAATATTTTTTTCTTATTATTGCAATTTAATCAGTGTTATGCTATTCCTTATTTTGCAAGTAATTTAAATTTTTTCATCGTGTTTGTTGCCGTAGTTGAAATCAAGACATCAAATTCCAATTTTGCTTTCTCAATCAACATAATTTTATTATTTATTTTGGGTTTTTTGTATATTAATTTTCCTTTTGAAGTGGTTGCCACAATAAAACCAAAGTTCACTGTCATCATAATGTATTTATATTTACACTTGTAAGATTTATTCAGTCTTCATAGTTATACATATGCAAAATATTGTTGTTGAGATAAATTGGTCACTTAGCCCTTCCTTAATGGACAGGACTGCCCTCTAATTTTATCTTCAGTATTTCATCGTTAAATATTTTTTATTTCCACCAGAGTTTTATTAATATAAGGCGAGACTAGCTAAAAGATAAATAAATTGACTAGCTTGTGGGCCCTTCTAAGCACAAAATGCATAACGTAATATTGTTTAGAGAATAATTAGTATGAGGTGCATCTGATACTCTTATATAAGTTAATTTTAATATCAGCCATTATCTGACTGGATGATCAACTTAGTAACTAAGATAATAAAAAATTATGATATTTACACTATTTTTAAAGTTTTCTATTAAATTAGAATTATAAAAAATGTTAAATGTGAGGCACATAAATATTAACTATTGAGCCAATGAACTATAAAATATCATCCTTATTGCCTTTATATATCATTACGCTTACTCACTATTAAGTGCTTGCAACAATAAAATGGCTTCTCCCTGGGCGGTCATCTTTTTCTCCCTCTAAATATTAACCTTTGTTGTTCTTGTAGCTTCTTCTTGTATTTTCCTACCTCTTTTCCGTTAAGAATGATAGTTCTTCGACTAGTATCACTGGTAGAAAAACAGGTTTTAACTACGAATTTTGCCACAGCTACAACCATGGTAAATTAGCCAGCACTTTGTCACTGCTTAGCAATTGGTAGTAGCTTAATATTTTTTTTAAAGACAAATAATTTTCAGATGGTGCTATATGTTTGTGACTAGAGTTATGTTGTAACTATGTTAAACTAGCTAGGAATAAGGACGTAACCCACACTACGCTAATAGAAATCAACATAAATTTATATACTAACCAATGATATATATGAACTCAAATGAAGGGGGGAAAATGATGCATTAATAAAATATCACAATACATGTAGAAAACATATCACAAAAACTCTGGCCATTTTCATTAATACGGCCAGGGGTGATCAATGCTAATTTGGATTGGTTTATCCTACTAAGTCAAGTGTTCAAAGGTGAATTACTCAATTACATAGAGCTCTACTTGTGTATACCTGCATTTAAATTAAATTAGATCACGTTATAGTACTGTACTCAACAACCGGGGGGAAAATTGCTGAAACAAAAATAGTGTAAAACTAACAAATATAAAATTATGGAGTAGGGATTGACACAGTTTATATAATTGACTACCTAGCTAGTTTTTTATAAATCATATGAGATTATTTGATAAGCATTTACACATTTGGGAAAAAATAATCAAATACTCAAATAAGTTCTACATGGTACGCTTTTATGTTGAGCTTGGATTAGGTGTAATCCAAACAGGTGATAATAACGACGGCAAGGGATTGGGGTGAAGCACAACAAAGCTTGAACCAACCTCCCTTGGGTACTGAGAGGGAACTTCCCCAAACAAAAACAGCTATTCTTAGTATCCTTCATCTTCCAAACAAAGTAGATGCAATTCTTTTCAAAGAAAGCCGGTTGCCCGAACCCTGACCATGACTTTGAGCATCCATTTTCCACAAACAACATTCTATCGCCCAAGTTGTCGACCTCCACCATCCGCCCCTCCTCCTCCACCACCCTCTCCACACTAAACCTGATCCCCTCAATTCTATCTCCCAAAATCCTACACCCCATTTTGGACTCATATCGAGAGACCACGAGCAACTCCCGCAAGATTCTACTAGATAGCAATCTTCAAATTGCATGGCAATTTGGTCGTCATGGATATTACACCGAACATATTCTTTCCCTTCAATTACAACATGGGGATATTCAGCATTAAAAGTGATGTCCATTGGAAAGAACGGATCAGCGCAAAGAGGGAGCGCAACGACTTTGGCGCCTCTGGTGATGCAATACAGCTCACCCTTGTAGAAGAGCACGTCAAGATTAGCTTCCATATTGTCCAACCTAATCCAATAAGAATCGCGAGGTCTACATATGTAGAGGTTTCCACCAAAATCCAATGCTGCCACTAAGCAGCAGTCGTTGCCCATGTTGCTCGGAGATGGAGCACAAGAGGGCCGAGCAACATCTAGCAAGTGCATTTCTCGCCCCAGACAGCCGGGGGCTTTGTACCAAGAAGGAAGCAGGGTGCAATCCCCGGTGAAGGGGTTGTAGAGCATGCTGCTGGCCCCCTTAAGAGTGCGGCTTATGAGGACCAGGTACTGACCATGGGAGCCACCGGGGATGAGGTAGTTGGCAACGGCGTCACCTGCACATGGGTGGTGTGTTGTGTTGAGGTTGGGATTGTGGAGAATGTGGGTGTTGGACCGCCATCGGTTTTCAGCACCAGCCATGGCATGTCGAGGTTGGGCGGCGGGGACAAGCCAGAGAGGCGTCTCCAGGAGCGGGAGACCGCAGAAAGGCGGATGCGGGTGGTGAAGTCGAGACAGTCGAAGATGTGCTTCACTACCACGTCCTCAGGCAGCTGTTGCAGTAGTTCATCAGAGAAAATAGAGGTTATGGATTTGAACTTAGTATCTTCATTTCCATTATCGTCATCAATGACCAAACACGAAGAAGATGGTTGTCTGAAGCAGGTGAACGAACTTGAAATGACATCCATGAGGTAAGTAAAACCTCTAGTCATTTTCTTCTTTTTTGGCAAAGGGAAGGGGAAGAGGAAAGAGGGAAGAACGCAGGTAGGGGTTTTGGTTTGGTAAGTGCTTGGGAACAATGAATATATGAAAGAATGAAAGGAGGTGACTTGTGAGGAAGACCTATGTGTCTCTTCAAACTCCTTGACCTCTAACCATTGCAATTCCGTACATTCATTTTATAAAGTTCACTATCACGTCTGGATTCGTAACTTTTATTTCACTTAGCCGATGCCAGTTTGACTTTTGATTTTATGTTGAACTTTAAAATTTTATTAACCAATCTTCCTTGAATTCTATGGTTGATGGGCAATGTTTTTTTTAATTGCTTTTTGAAGTTACAATTATATTGGATCATAATGAGGTGCTAATTTCGATTGAAATTGAAGAACCTTTGTAAAATTTTTACTTTTAAACACCCAAAAGTCTATTTATTTTATTTTCAAACTTTTGCAAAGGACAATATCATTCTGAAAGTTTTTGTCGTTTACTTTATATATCTTAGAGGTTATTTATTATTTATTAATCATTTTTTGATTTTGTGAAGTTCAATAAATATTACACATTTCTTCCATGGTAGAAATTTTCAACCTTATCAACAGTACAATACTCTTTTGTTACTCTATGTGAATAATTTAAGTGTATTCTTTAATGAAAGG
>JAURVB010003310.1:0-23397 GCA_033002965.1 Piper betle
GTGAGGAATTTTTTGTTCTTATACCCTAGCATGTTGACATATACAAGTTTATCTTGCAGTTGATGACAATCGGGTTTGCTGCTTCCACAGTTAATCTTTCAAGTTAAACTGTATGCATCAAGAGGAGTAAATTAGTATTTGTGTCTTAATAAAATTCAACTATTCACTGTTACTGTTACTAAATTAGCACTATTTCTATTACTTATGCTATACTTGGAAAAATTGTTTTTAGGTTCAATTGCGATTCATGGAGATGTTGTAATTGATAGGACGTAGAAACTATTTAGAGGGAGGTCATAGAGAGGAAACCAATGGAAGAGCTGCAACTTAGTCTGAATCAAATGAGTTCTTGGTTAACATTTTGCTTAATTGAATGTGTTTAAAGCAATACCCATCTCTGCAGATCCATCCTGTCTTTTCCATTTTTTCTTGGTGTAATCTTCAGCTGTCTTGAGTTCTTACTTTGCACTTTGCAGGCCATATTGACACCTTCATTTTATTTTCTACTTCCAATTTTAACCCAAAAATCATAGAATTTTTTGCATTTTAATTATCAGATTAACTTTGTAGGAGCAGAAAATGATGGGAGTTGAGAGGATTGGAGCCCAAGAACAAGCAAATGGTCAATGAATCTGCATTGTATGTAGCGTAAAGGACATCGGATCTCCACGACCGCGACAATTGGCCTTGATCGAGCATTCTCGCAGGTATGTGATTTATTTAGTGATGAAGAAGTTGGAGTGGCTGGCATTTATGGCATGGGGGGTGTGCAACCAGATGAGACCTCATAGGGAGGTAAAAATGAAATGCTTGATGGGGGATGATGCATGGGACTTATTTGAGAAATCTGTAGGTAGGAAGGCTCTTCATGTGTCTGATCCCAACATCCTAGATTTTGCTATAAGCATTGCTGACGAATGCAATGGATTGCCCCTCGCGCTTGTCATCATCGGTCGAGCTATGACATGTAAATATACCATGGAGGAATGGAAATCTGCTTTAGAAACCCTTAGAGAGTCCCCTGCAGATTATACGGAGAAAAATTTGTTTTTGCGCTTAAGAATTAGCTTTGACATGCTGCCAAATAATGTAATGAAGGATTGCTTCTTACATTGTTGTTCTTTTCCTGAAGATAAATACATGCTTAAAGAGGAACTCATCGAGTTCTGGATTGGAGAAGGGCTTTTGGACATGGATGGTAGCTTGGAGAAAGCCTTCAACAAAGGATTTGAAATCATTGGAACATTGGAAGCAACATGTTTACTTGAGAAAGAAGATAACAAAGGAGTAAAAATTCATGATGTCATACGAGATATGGGATTGTGGATTATATTGGATGCACACTTAAATTTTGTGCATGATAGAGGTCTCATTTTCTCAGAGGAGCAAATAACTGAGAGGTGGAGGAAGGCAAGGAGGGTTTATGTGTTGGATGGATGCAAATTGCCTGAGAAACCTGATTGCCATGATCTATTGGCATCGAATGTCACATTCGATCATGGCTACATACCGAAGGTATCAAATGGTTTTTTCGAACCAATGCAGAGAATTAGGGTTCTTCACCTCTACGGGATCAAATTTCTCGACATTCCAGTTGCAGTTGGAACACTTGAGGAGTTGAGATACCTCTCTATAAGTTGCTCAAATTTGGTAAGGTTGCCACAAGAGATAGGAAAGCTTGGTAAATTGATAGTTCTTTGCCTAAGGGAAAATTGGCTCCTTAGAGAACTCCCATCAACTACTGGTCAGTTGGGTAAGCTAAGAAAGCTTACATTCAATACTGGTCCCAAAGAGTTGCCCATAGGATTTGCCAACCCAAACAAGCTGGAAATTATTGAATTCAGAGGCTTCGTTGGAAAGATTCATCCCTCTTCCTTCACAAAGATGACTGTCCTCAGAAATCTAATTCTTGAAGTGAACAGCTTCAATACATTACCAGCAGACCTGTGGGATTCAACAAATTTAGAAAAACTGTCCATTTATTGTAAGGGGAGTTTAAAGGTTAGTGATGATCATAGCCACTGCATTGGTCGATTATCCAGACACAAGAGCTTAAGATTAGCAAAGTGCCCATTTTCCAATGGGGATAAATTGTTGCCAGCACTTGATCAAATGGAGAAACTAACAGATCTCAACATTGAGGATCTTCCCCTTGAAGAATTCACCGTGCTTGCGAAACGAAGTCTTTCACACCTCACAAAGCTGGAGATGCAATGGTGCTCTAAGTTAGTAGAGCTGAGAATAGGAGAAATGGTCCTTCATAACCTGCATACCATGTTCATATCTGATTGCAGATCCCTCAAAAATATCTATGGGCTTAGCAATCTTCAAAGCCTCGTTGAGCTTAAAGTTCATCGTTGCTCGATTGAAGGAGAATTGATTAGTGAAGGTGATGAGTTCCCCAAGCTTAAAGTGCTGGAAGTGAAAGATTTGCGCAGCATAAGCAGCATTTGCCCTGACTTTGTTTTGTTGCCTTCTCTAGTAGAATTTACATGGTCAAGTTGTCCAGCGATAAAAAGGTTACCGCGAGGTCTGATGATGGAGAAGAGGACTTTTAAGAGTTGTGTGATGAAGGGAAAGCAAGAGTGGTGGAATGGCTTGTCATGGAGGGATGAAGACTTCAAGAACTTCCTCTTTCCACATTTCACCAAGACAAGATACTGAAACCAAGAACTTATACTTGTGTAGTTGTTTGTTTTTAATCTGAATCAGACCACTGGCAATGCATAATGTAAAAGAAATTGAGGTACTTGTGTTGGGAAAAAAATATGCATCTTTTTTTGCTTTTTGTTTGATATTTTGTAATCCACTTAGCTTTTGCAGATCTTATTTTTCAGTTTGAGATGCTGTTTCCTTTCTGTAAATTCTGCAACCAATAATCTAATTTTCCAAAATGTTTATCTGCCTTAATCATGTTGTATGTACTGAATGTATAATTATTCTGTTTATTTTTTCTTGATATTTTATTGTCTTTGCAATTGAACAATTGTTCTTGAATTTTAACATTCGAACTCATTCAATCTGCGACACCTCAGGTCAGTCTTATGTTAAACTAATACACTGAAAGTTTCCACTTATGAGGTAAAATCACAGCAGCTTTTATTGAAAAAATTATGCATGAGCAGATCAGACTCATACATGTATAAAATTTACTAATACAAATCAAAATTGGTATCCACTAAGATAAGATTGAAAAGGGGAGATATCAAAGTGGACAGCAAAAGAAATCAGAGTCTTGAGCATGTTTTTGTTGTTTTAGAGTCAATAAGCAGCTAAAAATTTGTTGCAATTTTCATATCATGCACTCAACTTCCTCCTTACATGAGTTTCTTACTGTAATATTGTATCAATTGAGAAGGCTAAATTTATAGGATTGAATTTGAATTTACGGACTTTGTCAATCAACAAGATCCAACTCGATTATAATTTCCAATAAATTACTCGTTTAATCTGTTTAGCCATTCTTTTGCCCAATCAATCCAATTTAAAGCCAAGGTAAGCAATACCATACAACACTAATAATCAAGAAGCTCATTTCAGCACTTCATAAATAAAAGAAGCCTATTTCAACCATCAAGGAAAATGTTGGATCATACATACACACATTTATTTTCGCCGAATCATACATAGAAAATGTAAGAATCAAAGCATAAAAAATAGAGATACTCACTGAAACACATTTATTACTGTTAGAAGATGAAGAGAACTGTAAAGGGCAGCACCAAAAAAAGCTTCCAATTAACCATGCATTGCCAAAGGATGCAAATTGCCCTGCCAAAGATTGATGTCATGATCATAACAAAGAAACCCAGTGAGCTTCACTGTTCACCACTTCATATCAAGCAGGAAAACAGCACTTCGAAAGCTGACCCTAGTGACCATTTTGTGGTCAGAAGAAGCTTTAATCTTCACATAACCATGGAATGGAGTCTGCAGAGTATGGTGACAAAGAAGGTATATATGAAGGGGTGGGAAAGGAGTTAAGGGATGAGTAAGTTCCAGTATATGCGTTGAAGCTGTTTCATAATAATGACAGCATGGTATGTGTTTTTTAATTTTAATTTTATTTTTAGGTTTTAATTCTTGACATAGTCACAACACACAAGTTAGCATGATAGGACCAAGTTTTTTTTTTTTTTTGAGGCATGTTAAAATTAAGTTTTCTTACAATATTATTTATGTGATATGGCCTTCACTATGTATGACATGACATGATTTGGAATTGTTCTCCATAGACCAATGAATCTCAATGAACAATCATATATGTTTTATATGCCATGTGAATTGTGAAAAGAGATGGAGTTTTCACACACAACCGTAATTCTTTGTGCATATTTTTCTAGGTGATCATTGCTCAAGTAGAACCAAATCTCCGGAAAGGGAGTTTTCCATGGAGATACAAAGGCTACCCAAGAATGACTAATAAAAAATATCGTCAAAAAAATGTTGAAACCTTGAAAATTAGTTAAAAAATCGCAAGTTTTAATTACTGACTATCATCCTCAAAAGAGAGGGAGCTATTTACAGAATTTGCTTCCTTGCTAGTAGGCTGTCCTATTCCTAATTCCATTCATTGGTCATACTTAGAAGTTAGATAGAGGCCTAATCAAGCAAAACTAGTTCGTAAATAAAATGCATTCGATAGAATGTGTGGTGTTAATACCCAAAATTTAATTTGTACTTTAACACAGAAAAGATACATTTAATATATATACAATAACAATATATATGTGTACACAAAATACGCCAAGCTTGGGGATCTGCACGCATCTCGCATTATGACGGCGAATTCCTATGCCATGTCTCCTCCTAATAGCATAGCTTGTTTTGAGACAGGTCTAATTGGGTAAGATTCAAAGTATCACCAAGACATGCTGGAATTGCACCCACCAGTTGGTTGTTTACCAGGTAGAGTCCCTCCAATGGAGCAATATTGCACAAAGCTGGTGGAATCTTTCTAGTGATGTTGTTACCAGTCAAGTGTAGTACCCTTAGATTGTTAAGTTCGATTGCACAGGAATGCCCCAAGGGCTGAGTGACCAAGGAGTAGGTTACGAGAGCAACTGGTAAGAGAATGAATGAATTGGCTCATTGTCATCATTCGTGCCCCCACTCCCCATTTGGTTGGATCTCAAATCTAAATACCCTAGGCCTTCGTTGTTGTTAAATCCTATGAAATTTGGTACGAATCCTCTGAATTCGTTGTCAAAGACCTCGATGAACAGTTTATTGAAATCACCAACAATAATGGAGGAGTTTTTATCTGTAATGATATCAAAGAAGTACAAGGGACCAAGCCAAGTAAGCCAAACATGTTCACACTACAAAACTAAAACTTTACCGAATAGCTTGTAAGCCTCCTCAAGTTTACCAAATTTGCAAAGTTTCTCAATTGTAAAATTGTGTGTGGTCCTAAATTCTTTTCGTTCTCGCACCTTTTCCTACAAGATTACCAAGTCGTCCGCTTTGTTACCTTCACAGTAATGACGAATAACTGTCCTGTATGTAACAGGAGTAGGTTATAGACCCTTCTTAAGCATTCCTTTTATGATGAAGCAATAAATAAAACATTTAGGAAAGAGTCATCCCCAAGAAAGCTTGAAAAAATTTTGAGAAGCAAAACTGCAAAAGCACCCTCAAAGTCATTCTCACATAATCAACAACAACGGAGACAACATTTCTATGCCCTGCATTGAAACAAAAACACCAATTTCGCGAAAGAAACACGGTTTATTTGAAACATTCTGAGAAGCATAATCAAGTACTTGACAAATTTTATCAATGAGCAACCTCAAATCCACTCTTTTGATCAGTTCAAGATGATGGAACGAAGCAATCTACACAAACCCACTGAACCACTTCACCATCACAACAAAAAGTTTGTTTTTTTTCCTTTTACTACTTCAAAATCTTATCCAGTGTATGACGAACAGATCGAACCTGGACTGCTCATTGCCGATATTTTTGTCAGGAATTGTGGTGAAATGATTGTGTTTGTGAAAATTGTTTTTGACTAAATCATGTTTCTTTGTGGATTTGATGTTCTTCTTTTGTTATTGCTTCCGAAAGGCTGGGTTTGAGGCTGCTTATTGTCAGAATGAATCAATTATTGTAGTTGGTTGCTAGTGCTTCTGAGAATTGTTTCAAACAATCCATATTTCTTCACGAAATTGG
Source organism: Piper betle (assembly GCA_033002965.1). Classification (NCBI taxonomy): domain Eukaryota; kingdom Viridiplantae; phylum Streptophyta; class Magnoliopsida; order Piperales; family Piperaceae; genus Piper; species Piper betle. Next base: position 6,175 of record JAURVB010003310.1, read on the forward strand.
TGTTTTTGTTGAAATATTGTCTCTGTTGTTATTGACTTTTTATGAGGATGGTTTTGCTGTAACAAATATAACTTTCTTGGAGAAGACTTTGTTCTATTTATTGCTTCATCATACAAGGAGGCAAAAAAACCTTAAGTAACCATACCAACGTGAACTGCCATGTTCAATCGAAGCTATGCCTTTTTTCATTCCAAATTTTCCATTCCTATATACAATGACAGGTTCATGGTATTGGCATGTTTAAAACAAGGTTGGATGTGTTATGATTTTGAGTGCCATATTGAATCCAAGCTTGGTGTTATGTGGGTTTTATTATTCCAAATTGTGAGTTACCTGATAATGTGGATTGGTTAGAGTGTTGTTATGTTTAAACCGAGCAGGCATTATGTGTATTTGACTGCTAAGTTCAATCGTAGCTGGTATGATATAACTTTTCTCATTTCTAATCGTCAACTTACTGCGCGTGATACAATTTCAAATGAGGACTTTTCTACTAGATTTCATGAACTGAGTGCCCATGGTGATGACCATGTAATTTGTGTGATTGAAGAGGATCGTTCAGGTCAAATTGTAGCAACTGGAAGTGTGTTCGTGGAGAGAAAGTTCATCTGAAATTGTGGAAAGGTCGGTCACATTGAAGTTGTGGTGGATTCCAATTTTCGGGGAAAGTATTTAGGGAAGAAGATTATCCAGTTTTTGTCAGACCATGCAAGATCAGTTGGTTGTTATAAGTTCATCTTGGATTGTGATACAGAGAAAATGGGATTTTATGAGAAGTGTGGATTTCAGAATAAAGGTCTGCAGATGGCATTTTACTTCAACTGATTAGCAGGTCTCTATTGTTTGCTTCAAAAAGATCATCATAACTTTTCTCATTGACAATTTTTTCATGTTGTATTTCAAAAGAAAAAATACTGCAAATTTGCTCTTGCAAATGTGAATGTCCTTGTCGGGGAGCATAGTCTTTTGAACAATCTTCCAAGGTGAGATTTTCTTTCCTCATTAATTCTTAACTGATGCTACCTTTATTGTCTGTGGAGAGCAATTGATAGAAGCAAAGACTTGGATAAGTTTTCCTCGTACTGTTCTTTAATGGAATCAACAATATCTTCTCTTCTAATTTAATGCTTAACAGGGTGTCATCCTGTTTGAGACAATCTAGGGCTCAGGGTCTTGATCCGTGTTATTGTTTGGCAGGCTTGATTTTTATTTTTCGTCTTTTCACATGTCGGATTTTTTTATATATAGTTTTAAACAGCAGGGATCTAATGAGATTTGCATGTGTATTACTTCTTTAATTACATGCAGCAAGAACAATAATGTAGATACATATGCGGTAGTATAACAGTTTACAAATAGCACAGGTTGGTGAAATCATAGTGATGATCATATTGATCAAACTCATTATCAAGCATCAGACCAGGTGATATCATACTCGCCAATCTCAGCTTTTGCTATTCCAAACGCCTTCCACACTGCAGGAGATGCATCAACAATGTTGTTTGGGCATGGCGGTTGATAATCATGTTCCTTGTCAGAGCCATGAAACGAATCGCATTCGTCTACCACCTTGGCCACAACAGAATTCCCATTAGCAATGATCCTTATATTCTGCAAGCAATGACTGCCATGGTTGTACCAACCAGTTGACAGGGCCACCACCATCTCATGGTCACTGTGGAACTTGTTGTCGCACTCCGAATGGCTGCCCCCATCCCCTCCCTTGGCGAAGCTGTTGATGGTCATGGTGCCTTTCGTATTTCCGGTCACTGGACGCGAACATTTGTACTGCGGGTACATCTATCCGGTCTTGCAACAATCGGAGTCATGATCTTTGTTGCAACTGTGGCTCTTCCCTTTGAGATAACCCCTTGGGTGGCAAGTGTCACGGGGGTAATCTAGGACCCAAAATTTTTCGATCCTAACCAGTCCTGTGCGGCGTATTCTCACCCCGAGAACACTCAGCCTAACACCAAGTACGCAATATCGAACAAAATATGGAAGCCTCGCCACAAACACTCACCCGTGTTCGGCCAACCTCAACACCCCGAGGTTGCTGCTTTCAACCCTTCGCTCGATCACCCGTGCTCGATCACAACTCCAGCACCGATACAGCACTCCTGGCTATCGACACGCCTTGCCGATAGGCTGTTCCAGAAGTCAAACAGCACCACACACAGCACTGCCCGATCGCCCAACCAGCAATACGCGTCTTGGGTTCGTGCCGTCTGCCCTTGCTCGTCTCAGCACCAGTCACCGCAACTGGCTACCTTGTAAACTTCGACCGTGACCTAGGATACAGAAGTTCCCTGTCTAAACGCCAGCCAACAAGCAAAACACAGATTACGGGAAAACACTTCCCAACCTTATATCATTAAACCGATCATAAGGATTACAAGTACTCGAACTTCCTCTCAAGCACTTGCTCGGCTTGTGGACAGCCCCCACAGCCTCGCCCCAATGTACCCAAATACAATGGCGCACACAGAATTACTCTACCCCGAGTAATTCTCCCCGATTGCCAACACAGCAACCAACAACGTGTACCTGGATTCCAGCAAGCGGATGAAGTTCCAGCGATCACCACGAACACCGGCTGCAGCAACTCCACGACTTCTTTCTCACCAGCAGAACCACGTTGCTTTCCCTCACAAGGGAACACGTCCGGAATACTCTTCCAGCACCAGGAACACTCCTCCTCTCAGGACTCGATTCCTCTCCTGATCTGTCGATCTATCCCTGATCTACCGATCTTCTTTTTCCAGCATTCACCCCGTGCAGATATGCACCACGCCCCTTCTGTTTCAGATAACTCCGGATCCAACATCTTTATCCACAAAGATCTGCGAATCTCCACCGTATCCAGCAACCCAGCCCTACACCACGTCCAGGTTCACCCCCACGGCCTTGTGGTTATCTTCAGAAGTTAGTTGCAGACTTCACCGTCCCTGGATATGGATCATATCTTCCACCAAGATACGCCCCCAGCAACTTCCATGAAGCTTCCTCACAAACCCTTGGCTGCACCGCTGGTCATCCCGTCTCGCCCACCGGCTTGACCCCAGCAACGTCCAGTCATGGTTCAACCTCCTCAGCAATTCACCAATCGCATGCTGGCAATGGTCCACCACCATCGCACCGCACCAGCACTGCAGCTCGTGCATGCCCATGCACGACTGCGCACACCAGCACCCACTCGCGCGCACTTGCTCGCAGCGAACGTCAGTGCGCGCCATTGTGCGCCCATGCACCCGCGCGCCCGTGCACCACGCGCCGCTCCTGCGTACTCGTGCGCTCACCCGCGCGCACGCGTCTGTGCTCGATACTGTGCCACAACGCAGTACCGCTATTTTGCTCGGTACTGGCGGCTGCTCAGCACCCTGTGCTGCACCCTCGGCTCGGTAGCCTGCTCGGTCCACGGTTGCACCACAACCTCAATCTGCCGACCCAAACACCGATCAACAGCAACCTGAGGTTTCTTGACTTGGACCCGGCCACATGCTCGATACACCAAATACCGACCCATGTGCCGACACTACTACTGTAACTCGACGCCATGCTCCATCGCCATGCTCGGTCACTCGGCAGCCTCGTGCACCTCGGTTTGTAACCTGCAACTATACACGGGTTAGCCTCGGTATGTTGTTTCCACCACTCGGATAGCCACCGCTACCCCCTCATGGACGTGGGAAACCTAGGGACAACACCCAAACCCTAGTTCCCGGTGACGCCCATGAATCACGGCTGTAACATCCTCCCCCACCAATGAGAGCCGATGTCCTCATCGGAAGGAAGGATTGCTCCCTTCAGTAACAAGTCGAATATCTTCTCCCACAGCACCGTCCCCGCTCTATGTACCAAAGACACGCCGCACCATGGTCCCAGCTCTGCCATTGCATCATTCCCGGTCTTGCTAGCCTCAGACCTCGCATGTACCCCCACACACTTACATCAGCCATATGCTCCAGCCTCCAAATTACGAGTCCAACTCGTCCAAACAACTCCCCGTGGTTCTGAGAATTGCTGGCTCAAAGCATCTCTAAGACTTTGCAATGCAGCCAGTATTTCAACAACTCCGACTGTTTTCCTCTTCCTCCCTGTAAAGCCCTGCTGGTAATCAGCCCAACACGAACTCACCTCATCTAGTGGCTGTCTCTCTAGACAAGTGGAGATAGAGATGTCTGATTCACCTCCCAGCAAACCAAACACCGTAAGTGTAACCCTAACCCCAGATTCAGCACTTACTCCATCAGCCCGTCGTAGATCTGTAGCAGCCTTGGTCAGCCATGGTCGTGAATCCCCCATGAAGGCTCTAGACATACAGACCCTGTTCAGTAAGAACATTCCCTTGCACACCAGGAAAGAACTAATCTTTTGTCGACACCTCACCATCGTCAGATGGTACTCCTGACATGATGATCCACTCGGCATCTCATCACCAGTTAGTAACTTCAACTGATGGAAGTGAGCTTTCGGTGTTCTATTCCAACCACATGGACGAACTCCCCGAACAAGAGTATAGAGCTTACCCCTGCTCATTTTTAGCTCACTCTTGTAACCCCCAAAGTACTCCTTGCAGTCGTTGGCAGCCTCCAAGAAATCTCCCTTTTGGATTACGGCAACATCGTCCAACTCATTCACACCCAGCTGGACCACACGCACCTTGCCAACTCGCCCAACGGACTCCTCAACACGTCCTCTAGGTACCTCACCGATACCCGGGCTGGGGCCTTGGCCTTCACTACCAAGTCGTCGCAGCTCCCACCAAGCTGCTCGGAAGACAACACTCCCGTTAGGGTTTCTGGCTCCATTGCGGTATACTCAACCACTTGCAATGCGGCAAGCAGCCCCACGCCAGACTCTGGATCTACTACCCCGGTAGATTTGCTATGCCCCCTCACGAAGCACCCACTGCCTCCGGACATCACCATCACTCCACCCAAGTGTGGTAGCACACCTACGCGAGCTGACACCAAGAAATTGTTACCGAGTATTACCTCAAAGTCATCAATTCCTGCAATCATGAAATCAGCTCGGCCGCTGAATTCCCGCAAGCAGATCTGAACTCCACGAGCCACACCCTGAACCTGCTTCACCGACGAATTCACAGCCTTCATCTTGCTGGTAGTAACCCTCGATTTCAGTCCCAATTGACCCGACACCTTTGTTGAAACAAAGCTGTGCGTTGCCCCTGTGTCAACCAATGCTGAAACCCGTCTTCCATTCAAAGTCACTGGAACATACATCAGCCCCAAACTTCCCCGTTTAGGCTGTTCAACCCTCAGAGCTCCTATCATCTGTAACGTCGACATACGAACTGGCTCACCTGAATCAGAACCTTCCTCGGCCTGCATCGCCACCATCTTCCCCTTCGGATTGTTCGGGCACTCCCTGGCCCTATGAGGTCTGCCACAGGAGAAACACTGCAACTGCCTCACTTCAACAACCTGGGAATTTCCTGGTTCGGCCCTAGGAAAAACTCTCTTCTTCTCCTTTGGTCTCGGCTTGAATGACTTCCCGTCACTCCCCACCGCCTTGCCTTCCTTGGAAACTCGGTCACCTCCACTCGGACCAGCAGCAGTCTTCAAGTCTACTAGGGCATCGGCTGCACCTAATGCGGTCTGCAAGTCCTGCACCTTTTGCTGCTTCAACTCCACCTGCACCCAAGGTTGCAATCCAGACACAAAGTTCAAAAGTTTATCACTTTCTGACATGTCCTGTATATCCAAAAGACATGAGCTGAACTGCTTGACGTATTCTCGCACTGTTCCAGTTTGCCGAAGCTTCTTCAAAGCCTCCCTCGCCATCCAAGCTATGTTGGTAGGCAAAAACTGATTCCTAAGTTCTTCCCTCATATTCCCCCAAGTCTCAATCTTAGGACGTCCAGCCTTCTCGTCATCCTCGGTGCGTGTCCGCCACCATAATTTGGCATTGCCAGTTAGAAACATACTGGCCATCGAGACTTGCTTATGAGTAGGAATCTCGGTAGCTCGAAAATATTCCGGCATCTCCTAGATGAAATTATCCAGATCTTTTGATGATCGGATTCCACTGAATTTGCAGTTCTAACGCACTACAAAACTGTGAACAGTAAATCTCTCTAACTGAATTTGCGGAAAATTGTGAACAGTAAATCTCTCTAATTGACAGTTCTAACGCACTACAAAACTATATTAATAAGCATACTAATGAAGCAAAATTCATGTCTTTAAGAATGATGTTTCGAGAAAAAATTCCATTTGTCTTTCTATCAATAAACCCCTATCACTAGCCACAAAATGCAGAGAGTACCAAGAATGTATCCATATGTCCTCGCTCCACAATCTTATTTGTGAGTCTCTGCGCTTCAACTTGATTTCCATGAGAAGTCAATTTTTTGCTGACACACTTGCACATAATTTAACATCAGGAATGACATTTTTCATCAACATACGACAAGCCATCAATAGGTGTCGAATAAAAATAGAGGAAGAGCAGATTCTATATCATCATCAAATAGGGGAAGAGCAGATTGTATGTCATCATCTCGACAAAATCCATGAATCAATGTTGTAAAGTTCACTACATTAACCTTCAAAAAACGTCTTAGCATCATTCACCTTCCCTTCCCTGCAGAGATCTGGGAGAAATTGATTGATTTCAATAGGTGTCGGATAAAAACCGTTTTTAAACATTTCTCGGACAAGATCACGTGCTGCTGTTAGTTTTCGTTCCCAGCGAAGTCCGTGCATAACAACACTGTATGTAATGGCATTTGGAGTCCTCCATTCCTCATCACTTGAGTTCAACTTCTCCCTCGCTTCTAATGAATTTCCCAACTATGCAAAGTCCATTCAATAATGCAGTGTAGGACACTGTGTTTCGCTTCAAACCATGCTTATACATCTGTTGGATTAAGTTCTAAGCCTGATTCACCTTCCCTATCCGACAAAAACCATTGATGACCGCACTATAAGTCACAACATCAGGAATACAATCTTTCATAAACATTTCATTCAATATTTCTTGTGCTTCATCCATCTTTCCTTCCTGACAAAAGGCATGTACAATTGTATTGTATATGATATATTAGCTTGGTTTAAACACAGTAATGCCATGAACCCATCATTGTATTGTATATGCGAATGGAAAATTTGAAATAAAGAAGGTACAGCTTCGATTGAACATAGCAGTCCACGTTAGGATGGATGCTTAAATTTTTTCCTTTTATGATGAAGCAATAAATAAAACATTTAGGAAAGAGTCATCCCCAAGAAAGCTTGAAAAAATTTTGAGAAGCAAAACTGCAATAGCACCCTAAAAACACATAATCAACAACAACAGAGACAACATTTCTATGCCCTGCATTGAAACAAAAACACCAATTTCGCAAAAGAAACACGGTTTATTTGAAACATTCTGAGAAGCATAATCAAGTACTCGAAATATTGTCTCTGTTGTTATTGACTTTTACGAGGATGGTTTTGCTGTAACAAATATAACTTTCTTGGAGAAGACTTTGTTCTATTTATTGCTTCATCATACAAGGAGGCAAAAAAACACCTTAAGTAACCATACCAACGTGAACTGCCATGTTCAATCGAAGCTATGCCTTTTTTCATTACAAATTTTCCATTCCTATATACAATGACAGGTTCATGGTATTGGCATGTTTAGAACAAGGTTGGATGTGTTATGATTTGGAGTGCCATATTGAATCCAAGCTTGGTGTTATGTGGGTTTTATTATTCCAAATTGTGAGTTACCTGATAATGTGGATTGGTCAGAGTATTGTTATGTTTAAACCGAGCAGGCATTATGTGTATTTGACTGCTAAGTTCAATCGTAGCTGGTATGATATAACTTTTCTCATTTCTAATCGTCAACTTACTGCGCGTGATACAATTTCAAATGAGGACTTTTCTACTAGATTTCATGAACTGAGTGCCCATGGTGATGACCATGTAATTTGTGTGATTGAAGAGGATCGTTCAGGTCAAATTGTAGCAACTGGAAGTGTGTTCGTGGAGAGAAAGTTCATCTGAAATTGTGGAAAGGTCGGTCACATTGAAGTTGTGGTGGATTCCAATTTTCGGGGAAAGTATTTAGGGAAGAAGATTATCCAGTTTTTGTCAGACCATGCAAGATCAGTTGGTTGTTATAAGTTCATCTTGGATTGTGATACAGAGAAAATGGGATTTTATGAGAAGTGTGGATTTCAGAATAAAGGTCTGCAGATGGCATTTTACTTCAACTGATTAGCAGGTCTCTATTGTTTGCTTCAAAAAGATCATCATAACTTTTCTCATTGACAATTTTTTCATGTTGTATTTCAAAAGAAAAAATACTGCAAATTTGCTCTTGCAAATGTGAATGTCCTTGTCGGGGAGCATAGTCTTTTGAACAATCTTCCAAGGTGAGATTTTCTTTCCTCATTAATTCTTAACTAATGCTACCTTTATTGTCTGCGGAGAGCAATTGATAGAAGCAAAGACTTGGATAAGTTTTCCTCGTTCTGTTCTTTAATGGAATCAACAATATCTTCTCTCTAATTTAATGCTTAACAGGGTGTCATCCTGTTTGAGACAATCTAGGGCTCAGGGTCCTGATCCGTGTTATTGTTTGGCAGGCTTGATTTTTATTTTTCGTCTTTTCACAAGTCGGATTTTTTTATATATAGTTTTAAACAGCAGGGATCTAATGAGATTTGCATGTGTATTACTTCTTTAATTACATGCAGCAAGCACAATAATGTAGATACATATGCGGTAGTATAACAGACCATATTGATCAAACTCATTATCAAGCATCAGACCAGGTGATATCATACTCGCCAATCTCAGCTTTTGGTATTCCAAGAGCCTTCCACACTGCAGAAGATGCATCAAACAAAGTGGTCCATGGAAGGTTACGCTGGATAACATACAAGGATATAAATGGCTTATTTGTAGTCTTCTCCAATTCTTAACTCATCAATTATTATTGTATTATTTCCGGTTACCCTTGACTTCACCATTGTCACTATTTAAACAAGAAAGATCTCTTCTTTACATCGTTAATAACTTGGGTTGGGGTTACATTACACATGCTTCCCTTTCACTTCTTGGTATGTTCGTATGTTCATATGTAAATGTTTTAAGATCGTTTTAATCCTCGCTTATATAAATTTTATCCATATAAATAAAATATTTTCATAATAAAAACTTGACTCGATCCTATGCGTAAGATCGAGTCAAGTTTTTATTATGAAAATATTTTATTTTTAAAAAATTTATTTCTTAATATTAACTCAAGTCGCACGAGATCAAGTTAAATTTTTATTACGATATTATTTTATTTTTTAAAAATAATTTCGTAATAAAAACTTGACTCGGTCCTAACTAGATTTAATATTATGAAATGATTTTATTTTTTAAAAATTTATTTCGTAATAAAACTTGACTCGAGTCGGGATTAAATAAAATTTTTATTATAAAATTATTTTATTTTTTTAATATTTATTTTATAATAAAAACTTAAACCGAATCTAAATTATTTTAAAACGTACTTGGAAATACCTCCCACACAAAATTCTTACATCATCCACAAGCCTCACACCAGCAGCCATCACCTCATGCAAAAACTCTTGACAGCTTCAAAGCCGAAGCTTCCTTCCATGGCAATCAATCTAAGCACCATAGTAGCATCTTCCACAAGCCCAATCCTTGTGTACATAACAAAACTGGATCAAACTCCACAACTGGATCAACTGGATCAAACTCCACACCATCCTTAATGGCTCCGGCATGGACCTGCCTCCCATGAAAAGCTCCCACATGTCATTCTTCTTCTTCCGCACCCTCCCCATCTTCTTGAACAAACTAAGAGCCTCATCAAACTCTCCAGCATTGGTACATCCACCAATTAGAGCAGTCCAGGTGACGGCATTTCGACTACGCATTTCGTCGAACACCCGCCTGTGCACACCCGGAGCGCTTCAATTTTCCATAAAAGTGCACCAATGTAGATGCCAAGAACAGGTTCCTAGTGAGGCCATGCTCCATGGCCAAACCATGCACTTGCTTCCCATAACGCACATTCCTAACTCCAATGCCAGCTCTAATGGCAGCGACCAGTATAAAGGCCGCAGGCCGGCATTAACCCACCATCATTTTTGCCAACAACCGCATTGCATCGCGGTGGACGGAGGCAGCGACAAGCCCGAAGATCATCGCCACCCATGATACCGAATCTCTCTCCGGCATTCCGTCGAACACATCACCAGCATTCCATCTGTAACATTAAAGAGTATACCATGTGATCATGATATTTGAGAATAAAAATATGAACAATTTGATCTTGTTTGATTTAAACCTTCCTGAATTGGTTTGTAATTTGTGAGCATTAGGTCTCGGATGTTCTAGTGTATGATTGCAATACTTTCATAATGTTAATAGGTACATGCATATTAGTATGATATAAAATACATAAATAACAAGAAAAAGGTTAAATTTTGCGCCTAACACAGACTAAACCCAGTGCAAAGAGTTCGCTGCAATTCAAAACACCTAAACAAAGCCAAGTTTAAAATCATTTTAATACCTTGTTATAACAAGTGGGCAGTAATTAAAGATTGCCCTCTCATTCTGCCTCTTCAATTTGAAAAATTACTAGCATTAACATCAATAATCTGGTTTAGATAAAAGAAAAAATTAGAGTTTGGTGGAAGATGATCAAGAAAAGAAGGAAAGTGAATTGAAGCCATAGTTATAAGCAATAGGGTGTGATTTTGTGCCTCTATTGACGAAGTCATTCCCAAGTTACGGTGAAAGAATACCTGACATTACAACAAGATTATAAGCAATAGGGTGGAAGTCTCTGAACGTGGAGCAAACCCGTATTAGAAAAGAAATACAACTTCTCCAACTTTGTCAGATCCCAAAAATCTTCGCAAAAGAAACTTTTCAATGCTGAAATTTTCTCCCAGATATCCTGATGGAGTGCTATCAATCAAACTGGGAATGGAGTGCTATCAAACTGACATAAATGGACAAGACTCTAATTTTGCGCATTGATTTGAAGAATTCACAGGATATCTTCACCCCTCTACAAGCTAAAACCAATGTCAGTAGATTGCAAATTGGTTGTTTGGGCAATCTGTATCCATCCAATACATAGATCCTCCGCACCTGTTCCCCTCTCATCTATTTGAGAAATTGAGATCAGTATCATGAAGCAAGAGAGAGAATTAGGGTTTATTTTTTCTGTTCTATTTGCTTTCAATGGAAGGCCAAACACAAACATATTCCCAACGATTGGAGACTAAATTTAATTGATCAAATTTATTTTAAAAATTAAATTAAATATCTATTAAGGCAAGAATTTTCTTCTTTTTTACGAGGATTTTGCGAATTTCAAGTTTATTAGCCATCCTAATCGTCCACTTGAGGCAAAACTTGAAGTTTTCTTATGAATACTGAGACTGCTGGATTTGCCGTCCAGGACTTTCTCTTCTTGTGATTGAGTTCTCATCTGCTTAGTGGAATCTATAACAATCCTATCTGCTAGAAAATGGTATGAATCTCGGATTCTTCTCCTTTTTCACCAAATTAGGGTAACCTTTTTATTTCTGGTTGTCATGTGAGTGATTAGAACATTGATTATTTTTTTAAAATAAATTTTTAGCTGGCCTTTACGTAATATGAATTGTTTTGATAATCAGATGCATTTACATTGTGAGAAGGACCATAGAGACAGGACAACTAAGGAGGTTAAGCTGCCGAGCAATGATGATGGTTATGATCACTTGGGGGATTTGCCTGATGAATTATTGATTAAGATTTTGTCTTCCATGCCCATTCGCGACTCAATTCTCACAAGCGGGATCTCTAGAAAATGGAGGCATTTATGGAAATATTCTCTTACTTTAGAATTTGGATTGGAGCACGGTGATAAGTTCATTGATGAGGTTTTAGCTCGACATCAAGGTAGGAAAATCGAAAACTTGACCACAGCTTCGGTTACATTGAGGAAGAGGATCCCCAGATTGAAAAGTTGATACGATTTGCCGTGGACCATCATGTTGAGAAGCTCACATTGGGCTTAGACTATGTTGATGTGGAAACTGAGGACCTTTATGAAGCGGAAATCCTGTACAAGTTGCCAAATTACCTTTTCCTTTCTGAATCACTTGTTCATTTGGAATTATGGTCTTGCCAGTTCAACCCTCCACCTTTGATTCGATTGGTCGCCCTCGGGAGTCTTATTATTTCAAGTAGTAAACTGAGTGACAAAGCTATACTGGATTTCACTTCTTCCTGTCCTGTTATTAAGAAGCTCAAGTTAGAATCTTGCAACGCATATGCTGATCTGATTATAACTTTGAGAAGCCCTAATCTTCTAGAATTGGAAGTATGCAATGATATTCCCACTGAAGGTAAAGTTGAGATCGATGCTCCATTTTTGATATCTTTGAAGATTGCTTCATATAATCTAAAGAAGTACTTATTGAAGAATGTATCAATGGTTACCAAAGCTACATTGGACTTAGAAGAAGCAGTTGACTTCAGTGACCCAACCAACTATGGTGTCATGAATGTAGTTGAGATTATTAATTCTCTAGTGCATGTTAAACATCTTCAGTTGAGTAGAGTGCATTATGGTACGCTCTCTTTCTCTTTGTTACATTGTTTACTACTACTACTTTGCAGAAAGGTAAACCATATATTTTGAATCAGTTATTTCTGCATTGTTTATTTATTGCTGATGCTTGTCCTATAAATAATAAAATTGTTGACATTATTATGTCTTTCTTTTAGTGTGAGACGTTTAATTGTTTTTTTTACTGTTGAGATCGATGTGCCACAAGTGAGCTCTTTTTTTATTTTCTGGCAGTTTTACAAGTAGATAATTTTTTTGAAAGATTTCTCTTCGCTGAAGAGTGCCATTTTAATCTGGGGAGCATCAGTCTCTGTAGCAATTTTAATTATGTTGACGTTTGCTGACAGATATGATTGGCTCGTTTAGACATTTTAAACATCTTTAATTGGGTTGTGTCTGCCTTCAAGTTATCTTTCTTCCCTGATAATTTATTCTTCTTTTTGATGTTATATTTGTTATGTGAGGTGGGAGTTCGCATTCAACGAATAAACTAAATGTAGGAGGACATGTACTTGTATTGTCTATTGCGTTTGCAATAAATCATCATTGAATTGTACTTTGTGTCTACAACCATTATTTAATGTCTATTGGTTTCCCATTCTATTTTGAGAAAATCAAATTATGAATTGAATTTTTAGAGATGAAAATAACTTCTAGAAAATGGTGTTGTAGGGGACTTAACCAGGTATAAGCTTAAACATAGATGCCTAATGTGAATTATTTACGTACACTGATGATTAAATATGTGTCAATAAATTAATTAGTTGGCATTTTAGTTCTGATTGATTTGATACTATGCCATTGCATCATTTGCTCATACTTAATGCTTTCATTCTACTTTGTTTAGGAATTTCCAACTATCTAGTAATGTTATTTATTTTTTATTTGTGACATGAACGTTGATTGGTTCTTGTCTCATGGGTTTTGTGCTTTATACTAACTCTCAATTTTATTTATCTATTTGTTTTGTTAAGGTACTTTCCTCCAATGTTGTAGAAGATGGACCATCTCCTATCAGATGTACACATCTGGTTGTCAGTATTGGATTGTTGAAACCTGAAATTCCTGGACTTGGCTATGTGCTGAAACAGTGTTCTGGTGTTGAGCACCTTACAATAAAATTAAATTATGCCCGGTCAGGAAGTTTTATGAGGGCGGTGGATGTCAGGTTTCAGGTAAATTTGATTAAGGTCTCTTTTATTTTTCATGTACAACAAAATCAAGTTTGTTCATTGTTTTTCAGGACTCCACAGGGTTATGTGAAAAAGGATTGTGGAAAACTATAGAAAGTTCCTGCACGTTCCTACACCACTTAAAGAAGATTGTGATATTTGACTCTCTCCCCTCAATTCTTGTAGAGCGTCGAACTGAGTTATTAAAAATTTTGCTAGCTAACTTGACAGGCTTGGAGAACATGACAATTAATGGTGCTGATGACAACGGATTGCTTTCATCTCTCAATGTCCCTCAGAACACTCTGATTACGTTTGTGTAGATTCTGCCTAGTGTTTTGGTTTGGATTTTTTGAATGTGTGGAACGGCTATTGATCATTGTCGTTAATTTTTTTGTGTTTAAAAGAGAGGAATTTTTCATTCTTATACCCTAGCATGTTGACATATACAAGTTTATCTTGCAGTTGATGACAATCGGGTTTGCTGCTTCCACGTGTTAATCTTTCAAGTTAAACTGTATGCATCAAGAGGAGAAAATTAGTATTTGTGTCTTAATAAAATTCAACTGTTTACTGTTACTGTTAACTAAATTAGCACCATTTCTATTACTTATGCTATACTTGGAGAAACAGTTACTGTTAACTAAATTAGCACCATTTCTATTACTTATGCTATACTTGGAGAAATTTGTTTTAGGTTCAACTGCGATTCATGGAGATGTTGTAATTGATAGGACGTAGAAACTATTTAGAGGGAGGTCATAGAGAGGAAACCAAGGGAAGAGCTGCAACTAAGTCTGAATCAAATGAGTTCTTGGTTAACATTTTGCTTAATTGAATGTGTTTAAAGCAATACCCATCTCTGCAGATCCATCCTGTCTTTTCCATTTTTTCTTGGTGTAATCTTCAGCTGTTTTGAGTTCTTACTTTGCACTTTGCAGGCCATATTGACACCTTCATTTTATTTTCTACTTCCAATTTTAATCCAAAAATCATAGAATTTTTTGCATTTTAATTATCAGATTAACTCTGTAGGAGCAGAAAATGATGGGAGTTGAGAGGATTGGAGCTCAAGAACAAGCAAATGGTCAATGAATCTGCATTGTATGCATATGCTCTTCCTATTGAGAGTGTTTTCAGATTGTCTTCTCAACGAATCATGTCAATAAAAATTATGGGCAAACACTTAAATTAATGTTGTTAAGATATTTTCAAACAATTTGATACATTGACAAGAATTGGACTTTCTTCTCTATTTTAAACCATTAAAGCTCCATCATCAATTCCTCTGTGCTCTATTGAAGTCAAATAATTAGCATTATAATAATAACAATAAAAATTAATAGACTCTTTCAAATTCGATCCCATTTTGAAGGATCCGATAATCTTTGCTGTGTTGTTAAGGGCTCCTTCCTTTTTTCAGAGTTCTTGGGTTAGATTTCTGTGGGGGTAAGAATCAATAAGCTCCTTCCAATTTGGCTCCATTTAATTGAAGGATCCAATGATCCTTACCATGTTGATCGCCGTTCTTCTTTTGAAAGGTCTTTGTAATCGATTAACGAATTGGCAGGCTCTCAACCCCTTGAGCTTCCTTTGGGATTGCTAATTGATCCTAACTTCTAACTAGGGTTGAGTAAGAGTTCAGTTCAAACCAAAACAATCGACCAAACCAAAACCAAAATTGCTGGATCAGTTCGATTTTTCTTAAATTTTGATTTGGTCGGTCTAGGCATTGAGCAAATTTTCTAAGTATGGGAAATCTCGGTTTGGAGCCAAACCAAACTAAAACCGATCGAAAAATTGTTAATTTTTTTAAAAATAACTAAATATTTATATTTTATGTTTGTTATTCTTAATTTTTTATTTCTAATTTATTTGAGATCATTAATATATATATATATATATAATATTTTTGAATGTGATTATGATGGTTAAATCATGTTTTTAGCTCTATTTATTGTAAAAATAATAATTAATTTTAATAATTTCTGTTTCGAATAAACTGAACTGAACGGAACATAAGTATAATTTCAGTTTGGTTTGGTTTTGTGGAATTTTTTAGTTCGGTTTGGTGTCAAATTTCAACAACCAAACTCCTTTTTGAAATTTAGTTCAGTCGATTAGAATCCGAATTGACCCAATACTCTTCCCTACTTCAAATTTTCTAACCAGGGTAGGGTACATGGGGCTATGTTTGCAAACATGTCACTTATGGTTCAATGACACCATTCATCATAACTATTTACTATTTAAAAAACTTTTACTCTAAGTATTAACAAAGTTCATAAGGCTCTACCATTTTGCCTTTTGGTTAAATAGGTAATATATGGTAAACTTTTCACCGCTTTATATGTCATAAACCCAATAATATTAAGTTTATTAAAATTATAGTTATCTAAAATACTTTCTCACTCATAAAATATAAATTGCTCTGACAATCCAAACTACGATAATCTACTATTATAAATTAAGAAATAAGTAAATAAATAATCTAAATTAAGTAAACAATTAAAATTTTTAAGATTAATGTTAAGATAGAAATGACTTTTATATTTACTTGCAAAATAATTAAATAATATTTAGTTAACTATGTAAATCGGCTACCTTAAAGTTTTTAACCATTAATATTAATATTTGAAGTTGATTGGCTAAATTAATCAAGTTTTTCTCCATTTTTTTAATACGGCAAGTAAGTTTTCCACTATTTTTATTCTTTTTAATTCCGAACGATTGGTGAATTGGTAAATCAGATGACCATTTACAGCCCGAGACTATAGAGGCGCGTACTTTGGATTAAAATTAAAACATGAAAGTATTGACCGGTGTCCGCATTGGACGAATGGACTGCATCCTCGTGCTGAGTTTCCACTTTCCTAATTTTGAACTTTTTTCGTAGAACATTTGATGTTGAAGATGGAAGAGCTGGAAATGTTGGATTAAGGTCGAAAACTGCTGACCACTTGGCACTTCATTCAAGGGATGATCTTTTCATTTGAATTAGTCCACAGTCTGTACATTGTCTTCTTCAAGTAAAGACATATTCAAATGTTGCTATCAATTCACAAAAGCATTCAATTCCTCTCTTCAATTATATGACCAGTGGAGTAGAAGATATGGTATGATATTCTTCACCAAAGGCATGTCAAGGGTCAATAATGGCATGGCTCCAAAGTCTTTGTCTGATAGTTGCTCATTCTTATAATCAATTGTCATTACTTGATCAAAACAATATGCATGTACATGATATCTGGTTCTTGTTGATGAACACAGAAAAGTACTAAACACATTGATCTATTTAAAAAGAAGCATCTTTCATCTCCAAACAAACAGCAAATACAAGCATCACAATTCTATCACTGTTTCTACAGAACCCATGATATCATTCTTGAATCACCCTCAATCCAGAGTATGAATTTGTTGCTATCTGTCACTT
>JAURVB010003311.1:0-25888 GCA_033002965.1 Piper betle
GACGCGGTGGGATCGAACGTTGGTATCCATGAATTTATTTAAATTATTTACCCGCTACCCGGTTAATTATCAATTACCCGGTCAAGTGGAAAGTATTAGTTAACCGGTTAAGTATTTTTACCCGGTTAAGTAAACCATACCATTTAACCGTTTAAACTAGTAAAGTGAACCGTATCACTTACCCATTTACCCGGCAACGAAGTGTGTTTTCATAAACCCTAGGCCTTCTTTCATTTTATAAGGAGAAGGAGGGGGGGCGTCATGCACATAAGCTCCTTGGACAAACGCCGGCTTCCCCATTGTTTTGGTAAGTTTCTTCCTCTCTTCTTCTTAGTTTGCATGCATACATATGATCAAAGATTATAATACAAGATAATCATGGAAACTAAGACCTGAAATCAACAAGAAAAAGGGAGGATGTAACTGGATTAGAACCAGGAATTCACCCACGAACATAAGTTGCTGCCGTGCAGCAATTCTTGTGTGTTTGTGATTAATTACAGCAACAAGTCATAATCTTTTGCTAATCAGTTGCTGCATCAACGTCCTTACTCATGTTGTAGTAATTAAAGGTGAGATTTCATAGAATTTACAGCCAAGAATGGTAGCACGTCCTGCTGAAATTGCCAAGGATGGTAGCACGTCCTGCTGAATTGCAGCAACAGCACCATGGCGTTTGTGTCACGACCAGTTGCATATACCACGCTGTAGGGTAGTGTTTCTCTTCTTCTGGGCGTTGGGTTGTTGTGCGGGAAGAAGGGGACGCGTGGGGCGGTGCTGCTGGCCACGTCTGAGTCGCCATAGCAGCAGGTCGAGGTCGCCATGGCTGCTGGTTCGTCGCTGTGGTGGTGCAGTCGCCCTTTGATTGTTGCTGCTAATTTGGTTGCTAGGAAAGGGAGACAATGGGTGAAGGATAGGATCTAGATTTTGGTCGAAAGAGAAGAGCTTGGTGCTGGTTTTGGGTGAAGAGAAGAATGGTGACGGGAAGAAGAAGAAGAAGAAGAAGAAGAATGGCAGTTTTGTAATTTCGGGTTGACTCGATATGGGTTGAGTTAAAAATCATAATAATAATACCAACTCGTGTTAAAATCATTGAAATAATTAATTTAAAGGAATATGAGTTAAGTGGTCAAAATAATAAATTTATAAATTATTACATGAAATTAATAAATTTCGATCACGATAAACGGTAATTAATTAATCGGCTGATTAAAAGCAATTAACTTAAATTGAAGGGTTATGAGGAATATTTAATAGAGACTTCACCTTTATCATATAAAAGTTATATTTGATAAATAAAACGATTATTCTTATAATAAATTCGTAAAGTAAAATAATGGATCAATAAAAGATAATCGCGTAGAAATTACGCGATAGCATAATTAATTAAATAAAGAAGTGTTGAACCTTATCGAATTAAATAAATTAATTAATGTGGCATATATTAAATATTTAGTTGCATGCATTTTCGACGCGAGTAAAATTATACTAATGTATAATTTTATGCCCCATTCATATTAGGGTTAGCGGATTACAGTCGGACGAACCCGCAAGTCAGGTACGTATAATAGGTAGAACATCGTATTTTCCTTATTGGTAGCCTAGGTCGGCCTGAGCCCAGATTCGACCACCATGCACGAAGTGCAACCGGGGTTAAAGAATTGACTCAGTCCGACACTGGGTCGTGTTATGTGTGTGAATCTTGTGATGCATCGATATTGTTTTGGAGTAGTGATAGCCGCCCCATAAAAAGGCTACGGCCGGGGTGAGTGAGGCACAGCGATTCCTCCATCGCACTAGAGTGCAGTGATTGCCGCCCCATAAAAAGGCTACGGCCGGGGTGTGTGAGGCACTAGCACTAGAATTGGTAGTGAGAGCTTCCCCACAAACGGGGCGTAGCAATCACTAGAGTGCAGTGATAGCCGCCCCATAAAAAGGCTACGGCCGGGGTGTGTGAGGCACTGGCACTAGAGTTGGCAGTGAGAGCTTCCCCACAAATGGGGCATAGCAATCTCCTGAGTGCAGTGATAGCCTGCCCCACAAAAAGGCTACGGCCGGGGTGTGCAAGGCATTGGCACTGGAGTGCAGTGATAGCCTCCCCATAAAAAGGCTACAGCCAGGGTGTGCGAGGCACTGGCACTAGAATTGGTAGTGAGAGCTTCCCCACAAACGGGGCGTAGCAATCACCTGAGTGCAGTGATAGCTACCCACAAAAAGGCTACGGCCGGGTGTGCGAGGCACTGGCACTGGAGACGGTAGTGATAGCCTCCCCATAAAAAGGCTACGGCCGGGGTGTGCGGATCACAGCGGACACCTCCTCCGCATTGTTTTGGAGTATAGCGGAATCGCTCCACCGCATATTAAAATAAATATATGAAAATGGTGGAATATACTTAATTTGTTTTATCTATTATACTACTTAGTGTTGTAATCACTAACGCGGAATTGCCTCCGCAGGTGTGCAGATACGAGATTAGGTGATTGACAACCAGAGCATGGAGCAAAATAAATATGAGGACTCTTTTTATTATTTATTTGAGAAATAAGTGTGGCTACTGGGAAACGGTCTAAGACTATGGGATATCTATTATAGTTTTGTTAAATAAAAATGATAGACATATTTGCTTAATTGTGAGTAACACCTGGCTAGCTAGGCCCACAATGTTGTGAAAAATGGCGGGTCGTTACACAACGTCCCTAATCCAGCCCACCATCTAACACGTAACCAAGTTGCTCTGATACCACCTGTAAGAACCCGGCCCAAAGTACAACGTAATGGACATAAGTCATTTCTTTAAAATAGTTAACCTAAGTGAGAATAGACTAAGTTGAGGGATCTCACAAATATTATCATTACATCTATTACATATTTTTAACTAACGCAAGGCCGGTTTGGACGGATCGTTACATCGCCCCCGGCCACCAGACCAGCACCCCCATGACTGCTGCAGTCGCCACCGTTGACCTAATTTTTATCACTGTTCATCACCACTGCTGCTCCCTTTCGGGCCGTTTTCCAATGCCGATAAGTCACCTCCAACCGATCCGACCACTCACACAGCTTCATCTTACCATTATCTCCATTTTGTGACAACCCACAACTACCACCACGGCCTTGATCTCCGTAGGCGATGTCACTAGGACCTAGTAGTGATACTGTGACTTCTCGGCCTTTTTTCGGCTAGCCAGTAGCCGCACTCCGTCAATTGCTACCACCAACAACTCTGCCTTGAAGCCCCCTATTGATCCCAACTAATAGGGACCCCAGTCGCATCGCCATTTGCATTTTTCGGCGACGGGCACCATTGCCCTCCGTTGGGCCCGTTTGCCCGTGACCACATTCGCCACCTTTGTCGGGTCCTCCTGGTCATGGCCAAGTCCACTAGTCTGAGCCCATGTTCGTGTCCATCAGTCTAAACCAGCCCAGTCGATCTTGTCCGGTAGTTTATTTAACACTGACCAAGTTTACTTGGCCCAATTTGGTCTTGTTCAGCTTATTTAATCGAGTTAGGTAGTTTTATGTACTTATTTATTCATTGTTGTTTATTTATTTTTATTTATATATTTCAATGATGAATGCTTATACGATTATTTGTTATTATTAATAATATATTTACTTATGAAAATTAGTCTTATCATGTTTACTAAATTGTAAATATTTATTTATTTGTTTATGTATTTATTTATTTAATTAATTGTTCATTACGTATATGTTATTATTTGTTTATATTTAATTATGTTTTCTTATATTTTACAACTATGATATTATTATTATTAATGATTAATGAACATTATTTATTTATTTATTGATATATTATATGTTTATTTATTTATTTATTTATTTATTTTCTAACGCGAGTTTATGTCGCTATTTACCCATGTTTGCCCATGTATTTATATAGTATAGTTATTTTATTATTTAGTGATTAGAGTATTATTTATGTTTATATATTTATTATTTATCTAATTATCTATGAGTGCATTTTATTGCTTATTTATTAATTTATTATTTATTATTGTTATGTCTTGATTTGCATGCTACATTTGTAGTTATAGGTTTGTTAGCATTGTCTTATTTATTAGTATGTTTTGTTAATCTAAGTACACACCACAAGCGTGCAGTTGATGTGTCGCTTAGACCACATCTCCATACAACTATCCTTTTATTTAATCTATACTGGACTCCTTCCATGTTGAGTTTAGTCATGTTTTACACGTACGATCACGTCGGCAGCATTTTATTGGATCCCTCCGATGTCGAGCCGTTTAGCCGTATTTTTTACAAATGTTTAATAAAACTACAAGGATGAGATCCCCTCTTGGGTTTCGATCTTAAGCTCTAGAAATATATAATACAAGCCTCTTCCCTAAACTTATTATGTAAGTGTGCTCTTTTTTACGGATTTCACAAATAAGAGAGACCGGTATGGAGATATGTATGGATCGCATTAGTACTCCTCCAAACCCTGAGGTAGTGCGGTGTATGAGTGTACTGTGTAATGTAGTATATTTCTGGAATTTGTAGCACTGACGTAACTATTCTTTTTGCGACTCAAGTACTGTGGTGGGTGTAATATGGAGGATATGAGAGCGTAAGTGTTTTATGTATGAATATAAATATTAGCCGTGCATGCATGCAGGCACTTATTTAAGTATGTTTGCTTACTGCCAAGTGTAAGGCAATTTTGAAGTTTTCTAAGTTTCTCTAGGTAATGGAATATCTATTTGCCAATTTGTATCAGCTATTTTTCAAACCAGTAACACTCGTTGCTGATGTTTTTTATTATTATATATATAGGTCTTCCAATCCTAAGTCTACTTTGGTAGGAGGATAGATAAACGCTACACACACTTGAGCTCGACATAGTTATTTACTTTCTTATTTTTGTTTATATTTGATGTGATTTGACGAATATTGAACAATGTCTTCTATTCTCATGACACCAAGAAGGTTATTTTGATCTATTTTATCGATCGAGTCTCACCGACCAGCAACTTTAAACATGACTCAACTTGATTGTAACATTGCTGATTTGGTTCTTAGGTGAACCAAAATCGGGGTATTACAGGCCCACCTATGGGTATATCCAATATGTATATGGATGGAAAGTTCGAAACGAGGCCTTCCAAAGTCAAAACTAACTTGAGCCCCTAAAAGTGACTCTATAGGTGGGAATCAAGGTAAGAAGGCTAAATGAGCCTCAAACTTTGAACTCAATTGGATGAAAGTCTATGACTGAAATAAAGCTGGGCCTACATGGGAAATCCGGTGATCTAAAATCCCTATAATGCATGCAAATGAGATGTGCTGAAAATTCCAAACATATAATAAACGCTGCAACGACTTAAATCATATGTATATCTCGTCTATACACTGATAACTAATGCTCTATTGTAGCCTAACTGAAACTATCATTTACATGTTGGGCATACTCAGCCACCATAACATTCTCATACAGCCATTTGGGCCCCATACTCATGGTCTAAAAACTAGTTTGGCTCGAGCTCGTTCGAATAGAGACTTGCCTGAACCACGTAACCTACAAGCTGGTTAAACCCTAACCCAAAGCCTTATAAAAATTATGTCCATGAAATTTCTCACATAAAATATGATCGGAGGGCCAAACTGAAGATGTCATTTCGTATGCAAACTGGTAGCTCTTCCTTCAAAACTAGGTGCACATTGACCAACATGAAGCTGGAATTTTGAACAATGATAAAGCTTCAAAGCTCCTTACTAATATGGGTGGACGAATTACATGTGATCAAATCATCCGGCAAAAAATGCCATACATGTTGGAATCATCAACTAGACCGGCCATACATGCTCAAGTCGTTTCGTTGGAGTGGGTCTTAGGGCCACTGCAAATTATGGAGAATGAAATGTAATGACCTCAGCAAAAAAACCTATGTTCACCCCTAAGGGCCTACTGGGTGGTCAAGCAGGTACTCTAAAGTATTGTAGGGTACTAGTTTGGGCTGCATCACAAAAAAATTTTCGGTGAGAGGTATACAGCCTAAAAGCTACCCATATATCCCTAATCCTCATCAATGTGACAAGTCAACTATGTGTTCCCTCAGGGCACTCTGCTCCTACTCCTACAACTATAATAGGGTGTCCTGCGAGTCCTGGTAGCATATGGTTGACTCTAGTACCAAACGAGGTATATGCTAATGAGCTATATGGCTCATTATCACCAGTCTAGGTCAAACACTCAGGTGTCTTTGGAAGAGGAACCAGACCGCTCACCCAATCCTAGCTAACTTGATCCAGAGTCAAATATCTCACTATGTTCTATAATGGAACAAGGATAGCTGCTATGACTTTACTGTGTGCTATGACTCTCGTAATTATCTATACAACCACTACTGTTGCTAAAGGGGGACTCTTTGTGATGGAATGACGACGAGAACACCTATACATGTATAATGTGTCTCAAGGAGTATGAAAACATACTTTGCATGAAGTGCGGAGTCTACATCTAGACTGTGGTACAAGCACTAGTCAATGTCTCCTCATCTAAACCATCTGGAAAATAGATAGTAGGACTGACATATTTGGAAGGGTAAGTGTAAAAATACTCGGGTGAAGGCTCAGTTGTGTCTGACATCTCTGGTCACATGGAAAGAGACTGGATCTCTCGTGTAAAGCTGGTCTCACTCCTCTAAGACTCTAACTAGGTGTCTCATCCTCACATGGTTTGACATCAGATGTGCTCGAGGAGTTCACTAAACTGAGAAAATTCTACTATGTATGTATATCACTCTATCTGTGGTGATGTGAGGGTCTCCGCTTGAGTCACAATGGGGTATAGAAACACTATATATGATATTGGGTGGCTCAAACATATGGGTAGGGTCAATGGACATGTGGTCGCCACCATAGGTGGCCAGCCTATGGATCAGCCAATCAATGACTAGCCAAAGAAACGGCTCCTAAGTGGCTATAGTTAAATCAACTAACTATAGGCATGTGTTCCTCAATACTACACTAGTCATGCACTTCTAAACGGATGGGGTTTAAATGACCCAAAGAACCACTATCTCCCTCGAACCTACGATGGCTCATAGTGAGTTTGACATGCATCTCGTCAGCTCTTTAGTGGTGTGTGACCTGCCATCCTATACCAATTTGTAGCACTAATCTTCATTTACATGACTACTAGCATTATGGTAGATTCTCAAGCAAAGCTATAAGTTAAGATGAGCATACACCACTGTCCCTCTATCTAGTCAGCATGGTATGGTCTTATTGAAGTTCTTGTCCGCGTCACTCCAAAACTGGGGTGAAGTTATTACCCCAAAACTGGTCTACCATCAGCTACCTGCACTATAAGGCCTAAATAGCACCACGAAGTTACCTCTTATACTCCAGGAGGCTCAAGGTAAGGACCTAATCGTACTAGCAAAGCACCAGGAAATCACTGTTTCCCTAAAGGATATTTCCCCAGTGAACCCACAAACTATGCCAAAGACTCTAATATGAATCAAACTCCTCTCGCGGGCTAGAGTCACATTGCATGTCTAACTATTTGTGTGAGATCCCTCAACTTAGTCTCACATCTAATACCTACTGGGAGAAGATCCTATTTATAAGTGGGAATGGACTATAGATCTTTAACGTGGGTTAACCATTTTAACAAAATGACTTAGGCCCATTACGTTGCACTTTAGTCCGGGTTGCTACAGGTGGTTTCAGAGCAATCTAGTTTTATATTTGATGGTGGCTAGACTAGGGATGTGGGCTAGGCTGCCGGTCATGAGCCAGAAAGGTCGTGGGCTGGGGCTAGAAATGGGCCAAGTATAGGCATTTCGGGGACAAAATTTTCTAAGGTGGGTGGATTGTGAGATCCCTCAACTTAGTCCCACATCTAATACCTACTAGGAGAAGATCTTGTTTATAAGTGGGAATGGACTATAGATGTTTAACTTGGGTTAACTATTTTAAATAAATGACATCGGCCCATTACGTTGCACTTTGGGTCAGGTTGTTACAATTTGCTAATCATCTGATCTGCATTCCCTGGTGATAGTCCATACATAAGCTGTAATGTTGACTAAACAACTTGACCACTGAGGTCATCCCATCTGGAGCTCATACTTCCCTGTTCTCTGACTCTGTCCATATGCATTGATATGAGACTATCACTAACTATATCTTGCTACACACATCTAACGTAAGGATGTCAAGTCAAGGCAATGGTATACAAGATGGCTGGTGATTTCAATCATGTGCCATCACATCCAAATATTTCCAATGCACCTAACTTTCCTCTACTGAGCTGATGTTATCATAGCTGTATCTTGTCCTCAATCTTTGACCCTAGTATTCTCTTAATGTTGTGGCATGTGGACTCTATGCAAGGCTAAGAACATCCTCAAGTAGTTGTCCTCCTGTAGGGTGAGGTAACTACTTGGCCTTCACTTTCACAATCTGCTCACTCTGACAGAGGTAGTGCATCACAGATGGTGGTTATGCATCACAATCATTCGTAGTGCGCATTCGATCTGTGGTAGTGCATCACGGTCAGCGGTTGGGCAACTCGGATGGTGATTGTGCATAATAGATGGTAGGTGTGTTACTCGAATGGTGGTTGTGCAACTTGGACGGCAGTTGTGCTACTCAGACAGTGGTTATGCAACTCAGATGACATTTGTGCTACTCAGAAGGCTTTTGTGCTATGTAGGTGCTAAAGCATGATCCTGATCATGTATGTCGTGAACCCATTACTATCTCTAGCAACTTTATCTCCATGCATCTATCTCCCTAGAGGTGTTAACTCGGCTCAGGCTATCCAACTATTACGGGGTTCAGCTCGTGGGACGGTCGAGAGCTAGGGTTTGGTGGTTGTCCCTAGCATTCCCGCGTCCAAGTCGGGTGGCCGGTGCTATCCGAGTGTTGAATAACCTACCGAGCATTTATCCGTGATGTGGGCAAGTTCAAGGTCTGACTGGCGCATGTGGTCTATCGGGCGAGTTGCTGTGCGGGCGAGCTACCGTGCAGTACCGATAGCAGGCTGTGGCGGACAATTGGTCGGTAAGGAGTACCGAGCAGGCCGCTAACTGGTACCGAGTGTGGTGCGGGTTCCAGGCACGTGCAAGGTCAGGCGCAGCCGGGGCATTCTACCGAGCAGCGTGGCGGGTAGAAGTGCGGGTTCCGGATGCGTGGGATGCGAGCGACCAGGCATCATGACCAGGCGAGCCAGGCACCAGGGCCGTGCGCTATCGTGCAAATGGGCGGTAGTCACAGGTGCGCAGGTGTGCGGGTGACCGAGCCAAGGAGCGGCAGGGGTTATCGTGCACGCGCATGGGTGCTGTGGAACAGGCAGACCATGGTTCAGTACTGGGGTCGCTGGTTCGATAAGGCGACCACACCACACCCAGGAGGGGTTCGGTGTTGGGTCGAACCAAGAATGCGATCAGCCTTTTGCGCCACACCCAGGGGTAGGCTTTCCGGTAATTTTGCTGGAATCCCAGGGGGTGAGTGATGACAAGGCTTGGAGCATGAGGACCGTTGATCGTGGATTGGACGGTGAGGATGCAAGCTGGGGACGTGGTGCCCACTAGTCCGGAAGGTCTATATAAGGAGATGCCATCCTTGTGTAGAAATCAGAACAACAAAAGAGAGTTGAGTGTGTGAGTGATCTCAGTGGGGGAGTGAAACTTGGTCGGGCAAGGGGCGCCTTGGGGTTACTGCAGTCAGACCGAGGAGGGTCTGGACCACCAAGGGGGATTACCGGGGTAGTCGTCGTCCGCCTTGAGGGTCAAGGCTCACACACCTGTTGTTCGGCAACCCTGTGCGGTGAACCGAGGGTTGGGTGAAGTCCTGTCGAGTGAGGGTCGAGAGGCACGGTCGTGGGGTTTGCATGTCCACGACCGGCGGGTAGTCTAGAGGGATTACCTGTGTATATCCTGTATTTACGTTGTAAGAATAGAGGTTGGGATTTATCCTGTAATTGGTGTGATGTATCCGTCATGTTTGTGCACCGTGGTCTAGACCAGTGATTCCGTGATCTAGGGGCACCGAGCAGGGTACTCGGTACGTGGGGCGGTAATCACTTGTGACTTGGTGATCGGTGTGTGTGTTCGGTACAGGGGCTGGTAACCTGGTTACGGTACGCATGCGTTGGTAGCTGGGCGCGGTACCGGGGCTGGGTGCGTGCGATACTTGCAGGCGTGCGGTCCGAGGCCGCTGTGCACCACAGCACGTTGGGGTGCGGAGTTGGTGTTGGCTGGTGTTTACAGGGAGGGAAACACGCCGCACAGTGGCAGTTTGAGCGAAAAATTTATCCCCTAAACTGACCCCTGTGACACCAACCATGTGTGTCTGACTCGGTGGGCTCTAGATCATAGTGGTGATGCATATGATGGAAAAATAATGTTGAACCTACACTTGTCTCCTAGAATCTAAAGTAACTATTCCCACAAATGCTGATTGGTTCTTAATAGCATTCATTGATCTGACCTCGGCAGATCGAGTGGAATTTGTTCAATCGTCTAAATCCATAATCAAATGTAATCATGCTCATTCTCTATGTGGTCCTTGCTTCTTTCTGTTGAAGAGTGACCAATAATAATATTGGGACAAACATACACTAGTGGAAGAGGGGGGCAGGTAGGGAAGTGTCCATGGGACTGTAGATCCAGCTCGCTACTCATCCTCATCTACTATTTTCTCCTGGAAGTAGTCTATCTAAGTCATCTGTCCAAACTCTCATATGTGCTCCATGTGTTCCAAGTGCTTAAGTGGATCTGCTAGCATAGTGACATCCTCCATCCACAAGGATTTGTCTAAAGGTCTATGTTCCCCAATGTGGACTTTAGACTATGCATAATGGATTTGTTCAAGGCACTCTATGGTCCATGCTCATGTGTGACGTAACTACGCGAGTATCTCCATACTCTAAGCTCCATACTGGAGTTATCTCATATAACTCTGTCTTGCGATGTACAATATGTTCTAAGGACTGATGTGGTGACATGTGAAAGACAAGTAAATGTTGCAATGTTGTAGCCAATGGTCTAGGTACTCCTGGTCGCCATCCAACTCTTCCTCAACTAAGTAAGCATGTGGACACCCTTAAGTGGTCCAAATCTTTTGCACACTAAAAATGAAGACGTCATCCATCTTATAACTCCTCCATAACCGCAAACACAGAAGCACACAACTCAGGTCTAATTGAACACACAATCTAAAATCCTAAAAAAAAGCCAAAGAAAATACCTATCAGCTTAGCTAAGGACAACTCCCCACACATGTCTCAAAACAAAAGTCTTTCATCTCAAATGACCAAGACATGGCCATAGTACGAGCTTTGGGTTAGGGTTTTACATGCTTTTAGGTTGCCCGATTCAGACTAGTCTCGAGTCAGTTCAAGCGAGCTCGTGGTAGACCAGTTTTCAAACCATAAGTATGGGGCCCAAATGGCCGTATAAGCATGTTATGGTGGCTGGGAATGGCCGACATGTAGATGATAGTTTCAATTAGGCTACAAATGAGCATAAGTTATTAGTGTATACAGGAGGTATACATATGAATTTTATGGGTTAGCCAAGGTTTTAGGTCTACATCTAAGCTGTTGCAGAATTTATTATATATTTGGGACTTTCAAGGTATCTCATTTGCATGTATCGTAGGGATTTTGGATAACCGGATTGCACATGCAGGCCCAGCTTGATTTGAATATCAAATTTTCACCCAATTGAGTTCATTGTTCGAGGCTAATTTAGCCATCTTACCTCAATTCCAACCTATAAAGTCACTTTTAGGACTTGAGTCAATTCTAAATTTATATAGTTTCGATCTGAGCTTTCTCTCCATGTACATATTGCATATACCCATAGGTGTGCCCAACTTGACCACGAGTTCTAGAACGTCTGGATCGGGCCATGTGCCAAGTATGAGCTATCTACTCAACCTTAGCATCACCCATTGAATTTCAAAGGTTTTTCTCCCATTTTTGGAGTTATTCGCCCTTAGCACTACCACTAGTTCAGTTCGCTGCCGGTGAGTCTCCAAGAATCCACTGGCCACCGAACCAGCACCTCCATGATGGCCTTGCGGCCGGCTTTCTGTCCGTACTTCTCATGACCACTGGCATTGCCACAGTCGCCGCCTGGGAAGGAGTTTTTATAGCCAATTTCTGCTAGCACCACCATCGCTCGAGCCATTTTCCGATGTCGGTGAGCCACCTCTGGCCGATTCAACCACCCACTCACTTCATCTAACCGAGATCTACATTTCGAGACTACCCACGACCACCGCCGGAGACGCCACCGCACACGTGGCAATGCCACCCTCCTTTTGGCCATCTTTCAGCCAGCAAGTGGCCGGACTTCACCGATCGCCACCACCATCATGTTTCTCATTGTATGGGCCGTCAATCCTGACTGGCAATGACCCTAAACTATGCACAGTAGGTGTATTCCACCCCGTTGGACCCGTATACCCATGTTTAAATTTGTCTGCCCAAGTCCTGTTCACTTGTTCGTGTATGTGGCCATATCTGAGCTTGTGTCTGCATCTAGTTACCCAGCCCAGTATTGTTGCTTGACTTGATTGAGTCGACTCGGCCTGACTCGATTGACTTGCCGAGTTGACTAAGCTCGGTCTGGTTGAGCTCATTTCAAGCATTTTTGACCGTTTTCGGTAATTTGGCCCCTACATTAGTTTAAATGTATATTCACATTATTTAGCATATTTTGGATGTTATAAGTGTTTTTATTTATTTATTTATTATTATTATTTATCTCTTTTTCTTTATATGTTGCCGTATAACTATAATATTATTATTATTCACGATTAATTAATATTAACTAGTTATTTTTTATGATGTATTTATTGAATGATTATGATTTAATAATCAATTAATTATATGTTTACTAACATGAGTATATGAGATATTTATTAATGTTTAGCCATGTATTTATATTGTATAATGATATTATTCTTTTATGATTAGAGTGTTATTTATTTTTAGGTATTTATTATTTATCAATTTATTCATGAGTGTATTTATTTATGTATTTATTATTTATTATTTTATTTAGTATATCTCGATTTGCATGGGGATGTTTAGTTTTAGGTTTATTTAGTATTGTCTTTTTTATTATGATGTATTGATCATGTGAGTACATACCATGAGCGTGCATTATATAGAGATTTCGGAAGATAGTTTGAGACCCCTTGATACCCCTTGATAGTTTGAGACCCCTTGATAATTTTTGGAAGATAAGATTTAGAAAATAAGTATTAAATCCTCCCCCAAGCCTATATGTATAAATATAACGGTTTAAGGCTTTTAACACTAAGAGTGTGTACATGATACTTGGACCGCACTAGTACTCCTCCAAACCCTTAAGTAGTGCGGAGAGTGATGGTACTTTGTAATGTAGCACATTTCCGAAAATTTTGACACTAAATTAACCGTTCCTTTTGCTACCAGAGTACTATGGTGGGTGTAATATGGAGGTTGTAAGAGCGTTAGTGTTTTATGTATGAATATAAATATTAGTCGTGCATGCATGTAGGCACTTGTTTAAGTATGTTTTCTTACTGCCTAGTGTAAGGCAATTTTGAAGTTCTCTAAGTTTCTCTGGGTAATGGAATATCCATTTGCTAGTTTGTATTAGTTATTTTTTAGACCAATAACACTCGTTACTGATATTTTTCTTGTTCTATATGTAGGTCTTACAATCCTAAGTCTGCTCTGGTAGGCGGATAGATAAACGCTACACACATTCGAGCTTAGCATAGTTATTTTATGTAACGAACTGCCCGACCGGACCCGGTGTTACTTAGAAATATAGGTAATGTAAAAGTAACATTCCATAACATGAATTGAAATACAACAAATAAGTCTGGCAACATATAATATAAATCATAACAATAAATCATGTTCTCTAAAATATAAATAAACTGTCCCACAATCTCAGACCATTTCCCATAACCACATTTATAACACAAGAGAATAATAAGGAAGCCCAATTTTTATTATTGATTCACGATACATAGGTTGGTAAAGGAATCACCAACCACTCTTTTATTCTTCAGTCCAATGCTGCTCACTTGTGGAGGCAATTCCGCATTAGTGATAAAACCACCAAGCCGTCTGAGATTAGTAATTATTAATTATTATTATTATTACACAAGTCTTCAGTGATTATCTCTCAGGTCATTCTGAAATTAGTAATTTGTCTCTCAGATCATTCTGAGATTAGTAAAAGTTGTCTCCTAGCTCATTCTAAAATTAGAAATCCTCTCCCAGCTCATTCTGAGATTTGGTGGTCTCCCAATTCATTTTGAGAATAGTCATGGTCTCCTAGTTCATTCTGAGATTATAAATTGTCTCCCAGCTCATTCTGAGATTAGGTGGTCTCCCAATTCATTTTAAGATTAGTCATCGTCTCCCAGTTCATTCTGAGATTAGAAATTGTCTCCCAGCTCATTTTGAGATTAGGTGGTCTCCCAATTCATTTTGAGAATAGTCATGGTCTCCTAGTTCATTCTGAGATTACAAATTGTCTCCCAGCTCATTCTGAGATTAGGTGGTCTCCCAATTAATTTTGAGATTAGTCATGGTCTCCCAGTTCATTCTTAGATTAGAAATTGTCTCCCAGCTCAATCTGAGATTTGGTGGTCTCCTAATTCATTTTGAGATTAGTCATGGTCTCCCACTTCATTCTGAGATTATAAATTGTCTCCTAGCTCATTCTGAGATTAGTGCCGACAAGGTTACTAGTTTGGGAAAATACAACATTTCATATAGTTATACTAGTTTGGGAAATACACGATTTTATAAAATTATACCAGTTTGGGAAAATACAACATTTCAAATAATTATACGGACTTGGATATTTCAAACTCGCAGCTGCGACCAATGATCCTAATCTGAACGAGAATATAAAATTATACAGAGGTATAATTTTATTCGATTAGAAATGCAAGCAACTAAATGTCTAATATGTATATCACTATTCAATTTCAACAATATTAAATATTAAATTATTCATGTGATATAATAATTTAAATCCTACTTTATATTAATTATCTAGATCATAATTAACACTTAACAAATATTAAAATAATTATCAACTTATAAACAAATATCTAATTGCTATTATTAGTATATTTTCCTTTAAGACTATAGTTTAATGACCCATTTTCTATATTACTGACTCGTTATTAAAATAATCACTTCATTTACCTAATATTAGATTTAATATGGTAAAGGTAAAATCTTTATTTTATTAATTACTTATCACTGTCAAATTTAATTTAATCGCTTGTTGTGTGCCTGTTAATTAGCGATCATTTAATATTACTGTATTTTTATTACTTATGTCCATGTTGATTTCATTAAATAATTAGTTAGTCTATTATCTTTATCCCATAATGTAAAACCCAAAATTGTGTAAACCCACGATTCGAGAGGGTTTTATATTTAGAACCGGTCGGTTTGACCGTTATTTTTCGAGTCGAGTCAGTTTCAGAACACATGTACCGATCCGATGTCTAGTCGCGTGTATGAGCTATGAGGGTCATGCATACCCAAGTATATGATGATAACGCCATGAACACAACAGAACAGAATGAGTTATCAGAATATATGAGAGTATGCCAGCTTATGTTTTTTTTAGTTTTATATATAGTGGATCGTAGAATTAGCTATAGGCCGTTTACTGTGTTAGGACGCGTTACGGGCAGTTTGGGTGGGTTGTTAGTTATAGAGCATGTCATTATGATATTTTGGTGTTTGTTTGATTTTATGGGATTTTCCCGATTTTTTCTTAGGATTTATAGGCCTTTTCCTTTCTTCTTCCCCAAACCTGTAAAGACCCAGAAAATAAATAAATAAAAATATATATATATATATATATATATGTATATATTCGACGCGGTGGGATCGAACGTTGGTGTCCATGAATTTATTTAAATTATTTACCCGCTACCTGGTTAATTATCAATTACCCGGTCAAGTGGAAAGTATTAGTTAACCGGTTAAGTATTTTTACCCGGTTAAGTAAACCATACCATTTAACCGTTTAAACTAGTAAAGTGAACCGTATCACTTACCCATTTACCCTGCAACGAAGTGTGTTTTCATAAACCCTATGCCTTCTTTCATTTTATAAGGAGAAGGAGGGGGGCGTCATGCACATAAGCTCCTTGGACAAATGCCGGCTTCCCATTGTTTTGGTAAGTTTCTTCCTCTCTTCTTCTTAGTTTGCATGTGTAACGACCCGCCATTTTTCACGATATTGTGGGCCTAACTGGCTAGTTGTTACTCAAAAGTAAGTAATTATGTCAAACATTTTTTATAAATAATAACATACATAAACATCCCACAGTCTTGGACCGTTTCCCAGCAACCACACTTATTTCTCAATTTAAAAAGAAAAGGAGTCCTCATATTTATTTTGCTCCATACTCTGTCCACTGCAAATCTTGCATTTGTCACAGTAGTTCTTGCCAAAATTAAAGATGAAGTTGTGACCTTCGATGTGGATTCTTTTGGGTTGTCTGCTATATCTGCTACAAAGTCTATTTAATAGCTGTTAATGCGGAATACTAACTAGCCCAAGGAAATTTTCTCTGATGTGGAAGATCAGCGTAAGCCACAACCATAGAGCATACTAAAATAAACCAAGAACTTAAAATGTCAACTGGCCCAAGGAAATTTTTTCTGATGTGAAAGATCAGCGTAAGTCGCAATCACATAGCATACTAAAATAAACCTTGCTCTTATACCAATTGTTGTGAAAACTGTGTAATTTTCACTAAAGATAACTAGTTCACTTTGAGAACTATTACCTAGATGACTAGCGTGAAAACTATTGTACTAAAAATGAAAACTATTGAAAACTATTGAAAACTATTGTACTAAAAATTACCCCAAGATAAAATTCCCAGGAAAGTGTGGTGGGACACATGGTCCGCTTAAAAACCAACTCTTAGACATAATTTTATCAAGTAATTAACAACAGCTATACCCGACAATAGCTATTAAATAGACATAAAAGGAACAAAAAGAACACCGGAATTTAATGAGGCTTACGTCCTCGGACACTACAAAAATAATATTTCAATAATCAAAGAAATATTACAAAAGGAGAGAAAGAAAACAATTTACCAAAGAAAGAAGGATGGCAATTTTTAGGATGTCAAGAACCAAAGGGAGGAGCCTTATTTATAGGAAGAGGACTCCTCCCAAACCCACAAAACTTTAGATGTGGGACTTGATTTTGGCATACAACATGGAGTGCACAGACGGCTTTTGTGGCGGACTTGCAGCGGGCTTTCCAGGAGGATGCGTGGAGGAACAACACCCCGGACCTCCCCGCGCTCGTGATGAAGTGCACCTGCCGAATCGCGGACGCCGTGGCCGCCGGCTGGGTTTTGGCCGCTAGACAGGTGATCGAATCGATTTCTTTCCCCTTCTCCCTTACCTTGCTATGTTGATCATGTAAGCTGTCGTGTTGAAATTTTATTTTTATTTTTTCATCATCATTTACATATATAGGTTGAAAGGTTGGTTGATGGTGGGAATGTGTTCACGATTTGATGTCTTGGTAGGATATACCATCTTTTACTTTCGTGTTACTCTTTGCTAGAGATGTTCACAATGATGAGTCAAGTACACAATTGTTTTGGATCTTTTGTTTAATTTCCACTTTAATGATCAGATCAAGCCTATAGTTGCTATCAAATCCTGCAATATTTGATTCAGATAGGTAAAAGCCAGCAGCTTCTTCCACTCACATGCGCATAGATAGATAATCTGATGACAACAGTTTTCACGGAAAAGGGGACAGGACACGCAAGGGGATTATTGTTTTCTGTTTCTTACTTGTTATGTTGATTCTGTAGTCTGTGGTGTAGAAATTTGCCTTTCTTCTATTCATCATCATTTACATAGGTTGGGGGGTGGCACTGTTTTTACGATTTGGCTTCTTCATGGGATATATCATTTTTTGCTTTCATGGGATAGGTTGGGGGGTGGCAATGTGATTTTTACCCAATAGACATCACATTACATGAAATTTATTTTTTTGTTGTTGTTTCTATTGATCTGTTGTTGAATCTTTGGTGTAGAAATTTGCTGTTTTATTTTGTTTCATTGCCATTTACATAGTTTGGTATAATATTTCATAAGATTATGAATTTATCTTATATATACCAAAGTCCATGATTTTTCCTTGTTATGTTTATTCCCTGCTGTAGAAATTTGCTTAGTTAATATCACCACCTGCATAGAGTGGAACGGCAACTTTTTCATCATGCACTGTTTCTGGATAATTGATGCCAAATTTAACATTTGTGCTTATTATGTTTTTTGGATAAATTACTTTAGTAGGCATCATTATCATGCATTGTTTGTAGCTTTGCTTTAGTGACCAACTTTGTCTCTTGCGTTTGTCTAGATGTGCTTTTTGCTTTAGTGACCAGCTTTGATCCTGACTTCTACTTTTCATTTTCTTATCCATGTTTAGGACACTTTTCAGCATTTTGTTTTTGCTCCTAATGCTGGCATGTGTAGTAAAAAGTGGTAGATACTAAATGAGTTTCTCCTACATCTGTGTGCTTCACAATGTCATGGTGATCTTTCTTTGAGTGATCGACGATGAAATTGAGATGTGTGGTGTGTGAATGAGGTTGTTCACATTCAACAAAATCATCAACCACTTGTCTTCACTAATCATGGCTTTGGGAGTGAATGCTTCATTTTTTCAATCATTGGAAAACTGTCGGTGGATCAAACCTACCTCTCAAAAGGCCTGCAACAATTGGTCTATTCTAGTTGACATTGAGAAAGCTTGAAGCTCTAGTGTGACACCCCGTTTCAGCTCACCCGTGAACCGACCCAGAAATGTCACCGGCGAGCGAACCGTTCGCTAATCTACTAGATTCGGTTAAGCCGACCCGGATCTACTCTCGGCGTCTCAAGATGGAGATGCAAATATGAAATGCATGAATGGGAACGATTGGGTTCTAACGCGGTCCTACATGCATGCTATGATGTACAAGCAAAATAAGACAAAACAACAAATGAGAAACCAAAGAAAATATATACTATTTTATGAAAATACGATAACACATAACAATCTACCGTGACATTTAATCATTATCTCATTCGTTTTTACCTGAGCCGAGTCTGAACTCCAAGGCTCCGTACTCATTCATATTTATCAGTTCGTTTCATAACACGTAATTCATTCAAGCAAACACATCAAAATTATCATTTACACAACAATAACACACCATCATTATACGTTACACGCGGCAGGTACATGTGTGCGCGGTTCCGTGTTGCTCCTCCGCAGTCCCGACAGCTTTCATTGCTCGCATTCCTCACCTACATATATATAGAAAAACCGTCAGTAATCGAGTGTTACCGGCCCGAAAAATAACTAATATCAATCTGGCACAGGAGAGCAAACTCTCCTGTTGAATCAAAACCATATACTTCCTCAAGAACTCTCATCAGGGCACATACGGGAGCCGTCGCCCTCGGGTCGACAGCGTCCCCCTTTCTTTCTCATTCTCATACCTTGGCCATTTCTCTATCGCTTCTCGCATCAAATTTCATTCCTTACCGCCCTCTGCACCTTCCATATTACTCCTGGCCTTGAGCACAAAGGCCGAGCACTCTCAGGCAGTCGCCTTCAGTACCCTTTGAAACCACAAGTCTAGACATGCGCTGCATTGCAGTACCCGTAAACCTCCACACTTCTCCGGGTTTGAGGAACTCAAAGGTGGAGTTGTCAGGATCCTTCGGGAACGAAGCGGGCTGCACACCATTCCAGAGCCCACTATTCCGACGCACACGTGCCCACTCGCGTAGCACGGTAGTCGCAAGTAACCCTCATCCAATCTCTCACCGAAAATGCGAAAACTATACATATATAGGCCTGGGTTGGATTTATACAATAGGCCCGAAGGCAACGTGAGCTGGATCTGAAGTTCGAAAACAAACTCGAGGGATCTCATCCTCGAGGGTTATTAATCCGAAAAATTGTTGGCTAAATGGCCCGAGTTAAGTGGGATCCGATAAAACGCCACTTAACTCGTCCTGCACATGATAAATCAAATACACAATAGAATAGCGTAAAACAGAGAACGAGTCCTAAACGGACCTGGTAGAAGCTCCAAACGGGTCCACGCGCCTAGGCGGCGAGCTCCTACACCGTACCTACACAATCAAGCTAAAAACTAACGCCCGCATGATGAATCACACATCCTATAGCATGCACACATAATCAACACAATCACGCATCAATCAACACACATCAACCTATATCAATTCTAGCAAGTCTACTTAGGCTAGTTTGCATTAGATCATGATCATTACCTAGTTACCCTAATTAGTTTCTTAGCCTCCATTTTTAACACCACTCAATCAAACAAATTTCACAATTTATCCTTAATCAAATCTACATTTATATATATTATTATAACACACAATTCACCAATCCTAGCATGCAATTCTAATAATCAATACTTTCAAATAATTAAGTTAAAATAAATTATACCTCGCGTCGTCGAAAATCGGCGACGGCTAGGGTTTCCGTTTCGTGGCTCGAAACTCGAATTCGGCACCTAGCGGCGTCCGAAGTCCGATCAGATTGGATCGGGTGCGTTCGGCGGATGATCCGGCGAATTTCCCACGAATCCAATTTTCCGGCGGTTCCGGCAGTTTTCCGGCGAGTGTCGGCGGTTTTCCGGCGGATTCCGGCGATGATTCGGGACGGGGCAATCAGGGGGTCTATCGGCACCAGCTCGACGAGCTTGGTCCGATGGTGGTGTCAAACAAAGCAGCCGGGGCGGCGATGGCCGTCGGCGGCGGCGTCGAAAATGGGTGGCGGCGGCGGCGTGCTCCGATCGGGGCTGCGGCCGGCCTCGACGGCGCTCGGGATGGTGGGGGAAACGTCGGCGACAGTGAGGGGGTGGTCGTCGGGGTCACAGCGGCGGCGGCGTGGCCCGGACGGCGGCGAATCGACGAGGGAGGGCGTCGCGGCTTGTGGGGCGATTCCGGCGTCGTGGCGGCGAGACGGTGGCCGGGGTGGGTCGTGGCGGCACGACGACTGCACGGCGGGGTGGGGCGGCGTTGATCGGCGGCAGCACGGCGTCGACAGTGGCGGCGGTGGCGACGACACAAGGCGGCGGTAGGGTTTTGGGAGGGGAAAGTGTCAGGGAAGATGAAGGGGCGTGCGATGGCATTTTTGTAAATTAAACTTGACTCGACTCCGACTCGAGTCAATAATAATAACTATCTCCTAATAAATCCTAAAAAAATCCAAAAAATTTGGGAAAAATCCCGTAAAATCAAACGAACACAGCAACATCCAAATGATATGTTCTATAACTAATAACCCACCCGAATATAATCCAACGCGTCCTAATGCGTTATTCGGCCTAAAACTATTCTGCGATAAAATAAAAATAACAATCAATACTGTATACCTCCATATACTTGATAACCCATTTTTCATCATCTTTTAGACGTTATCATCGTACACTTGAGCATACATGACCCTCATCGCTCATAACTCACAGCTGGCCTCAACTCAGCTCGCGGTCCATGAAGCTGACTCGACTCGAACCGACGGTTGAACCGACTGGTTCACTCCCGTAAAACTCTGACTCGAGTCACGGGTTTTACATCTAGCTTCCTGTTCTAAGATAGGACCAAGATTCTCCTACCTAGTAAAAGTTGAAAATGTCTATAATTTGATGTTAACATCTTGACATATATGAGGAGAAACAAGCTCCTAATTCTTGCAGATTCAGTTAAACTCATTCAGACAGCCCTTGGCAGTGGAGGCAGTGCCTTGTGTGTCCCTTGCTATTCAAATTGCTTTCTTTTTGGCATATGATGTATAAA
This sequence comes from Piper betle, assembly GCA_033002965.1. NCBI lineage: Eukaryota > Viridiplantae > Streptophyta > Magnoliopsida > Piperales > Piperaceae > Piper > Piper betle. The sequence continues at coordinate 21,885 of JAURVB010003311.1, forward strand.
ACTAGCCGAAAACATATGAGAATGGTGGAATCTGCCCTCGAGCTGCTTCCACAACCCGAGAAGAAAAAAGACTGGAAACTTGATTCTCAATAACTAAGGGAGATCAACAGTAAATATCTGGAATTCTGGGTCCTTTTCAGTACCGTTCTAATTTTCTAGCTGGCTTGAAAGAAAATGTTGTGTTTTATTTTGTATTTTTTATGTACCAGGCATGATGTATACAAGAATTAAAAATGTAGTATTTATGTGATTGCATTTGCTTTATGGCATATGATAAGCATCATCTTTCCAAAGCTTGTCGTCAGACCACCGACTTATATTTTTCAATGAATTAAACTGTCATGGATCTTTAGTTCAAAATTGGCAGAGCACTCAAGAAATACTTGAGGGATGATGGTTTGAATCTATAAAGATCCTACTTAGTCAATATTTAATAAAAATTTGAGATGTTATAATTATGTAAAAAAATAAAAAAGAGGTACGATTTGTCATGGTTGTGTTCAAAGTGACATATATATGATTTATCATGGTTGTGTTCAAAGAGAACTCAATTATTTTGTCTTAAGATATTTTACAGTAAGTTTTTCATTTTTTTGGGATATATTTTGTAATATTGACTCGAGTCGGGAACGAGTCAAGTTTTTATTATAAAATTACAGTATAACCTAAACTTAACATGTTATTCGTGTTAGAACTCAATTATTTTGTTTTAAGGTATTTTATTGTAATTTTTAAATATTTTTCGGATATATTTTGAAATATTGACACGAGTTAAAAGCGAGTCATGTTTTTATTACAAAACTACGATAAAACCTAAACCAAATATATTATTCGAGTTAGAACTCAATTATTTTGTTTTAAGATATCTTACTGTATTTTTTTCATATTTTTAGTGATATATTTCGTTATATTGACACGAATCGGGAGCAAGTCAAGTTTTTATTACAAGACTACCCCTGCAACTAAACCCTTTTCTTTCCCCTCGACCACATTAGGACGTGTTATTTATTAGTTTTGGATGGGTTATTAGGTTAGGAGCATGTTATTTGAGTTAGAACTCGATTATTTTATTTTATGACATTTTACTGTAATTTTTTTCGGGATATATTTTTTAATATTGACTCGAGTCAAGAGCAAGTTAAGTTTTTATTACGAAATTTCTATCGTCCATTTCCTTTTCCCCTGTTTTGCCACGCCACGCCTCTGTTTTGCCGTGCCACCTCCCCCCTGCAGGTGACCTCGCTGTTGGCCACCCGTTGCCAGCCAAGGATGCCGTTGGCCATGGCCGTCGTCGCCTCGCCACTACCTCCCTTCCTTCCCCTTCTCCCTACCGAAGAGAAACAGAGGAAGTGAAGTGGAACTACTACTTCGTCGTCATCAATTCTTTCGTTGGGGCTGGACTCATCGGCGACTCCCTCCTCATCAAACTTCCAAGTCGATGCCTCCCGCTGGCCGTGCTGCGCCACACTGGTGGAGAAACAGAGGAAACGAAGTGCGACGAAGTGAAAATACTACTTTGTTGTCGTCGCTTCTTTTGCCGGGGCTAGACTCGCCGACGACTACCTCCTCTCCAGACTCCCAAACCGATGCCGCCCGCCGGCTGTGGTGCGCTGTGCTAGTGGAGAAACAGAGGAAGCGAAACAAAGGTTCTGGCTGCACAGGCTTGCTACTTCGTCGTCATCGCTTCTTTCGCTAGCACTATACTCCTCTGATCACTTCTTTTGCCGGCGTTGTACTCCTCCGACCACCTACTACTTCGTCGTCATCGTGGTGGGCTGTGTGATGCGTGGGAAGAATCACTGGGCTGAGGGGTGCTGCGAGTGTCGTTGGAGAGATGATGGGTTTGGTGGGGTTATTTTCTAGCCGTTGGATTATATGGTATCAAACTGCAGCACAACCAAGATGGTTGTGCTGCAATACAGCAACATTATATCATATATATATATATATATATGTGTGTGTGTGTGTGTGTGTATGTGTATAAACAAAAGAATTTGCACCGTTCAAAATCAAAAGGAGTATGAAGGTGAAGTAGGTGAGGAAGGAGGGGGTGGGGAGGTGAGGAGGTGGGTTGGGAGTAGAGGAGCAGGGGCAGTTTTAGCGGCAATTGTATAGGTAGGAGGGAAGGTGGCAATGCTGTCGACGACATACCAACACCATGTAGTTTTACTCGGTAATTGGTTGAAAGGCTTTCGATGGGAAATGATTTAAGGACGCCCATTCTATCAGTGAACATGAGTACATGACATGAATCAAAAAACTACTTTTGATCATTAATCAAACCCTTTTAAAATTTATATTATCTTGGATTTGCATTTATTAATACAAATTAATTTTATTGATATTTCCTACTGGAATGAATTAGTTACCTACATGCAAATGCAGTGATTTTTCATTGGCAGATAACTCTACTTCTAGAACATAGCAACATCAAGACAGAAAAAAAAAAAGACAAGTTGAATTTATTTTTTTTCCATAATTAATAACTATGTGTTTGTCCTAACCATGTGATCAAACCCCCTGAGCGAGTTCATGCCTTCACAGCTAACCATCAGACACACTCTACGATGGTTTCAAAATCCAAAAAAGAAGATAAGAAAAGGGACACAATAAAAAAGGTTGGTGAGGATTTTAGGGACGTGAAATGAGGAATCAAAATGGGTAGGTGAGGATTCAATGACCGTAATAAAAAATTGTATAGGTTCTAAGAATTCTATAAAAGCACAACATTAATGCAAAGAAAAAAGAGGGGCTCGTATGTTAAAAGAAAAAAAAAGAGAGAAAAGAACAAAAAGAAAAAAGTAGGAAAATGAGAGAGAAGGGGAGGGGCCCCTCACTAGAGAACCTTTCTGGCGACCCCAACCCATTGTTGCTACCCATTAAAGAAAGAGGACCACATCCCTTGCTCGTCATCCACCCCCTAAAGAGCTTTTGTCCGCTCATGTGCTCCGCTTCTGCCGATCACCATCACCGCTGAAGATTATCTTAGAGTCAAGTTGTTTATCACCGTTTTGCCGTAACAGATCTACCCAAAACTCCCACAGAGAGTTTATTATTTCGCAGCTGTTTTCTAACCAACGTCGGCCGTTCACAACCTAACCTTGATGTCCAAAGTGAAACTGACGAATCAATCTTCGTATCTGGGTCCACCAGAGTTTGACGCTACTGTCACCGAAATTTTGAATAGAAATTACTAATCGGAGCAAAAGAAAGGTTGATAGAAAGCAGCCAACTTGCACACCCCTGTCCGACCAGGCCGCCAACAGCCAAACCGACACTGCCACCGGACTTTGATCAACATCGTCAACAAACCCGAGTCGAGATTTGCCCCCAAAAAAGTCAGTAGTGGCAAAAAAACCACCCAAAAGGGGCTCGCCGAAGCTATGTAGAACCTGCAAGCCACCATCTTTCCAGCCTCCGTCTGACCGACCAGAGGCACTGTAGGACAAGCTAGAACTTCCAATCGATCGACCGTGTCTCTGGGTACAAACCCAAATTGAGTCCCACCGCATCAAGCTTCATCTGTCTCCTAAAAACGGAAGCCAAGTCCAGGCAAAGATCAATTCCACTGGAGATTTCCACCACCGCCGGCCCCTGCTGGCACTGCCACTAACCATCAAACCAACTCGAAGATCTACAAATCTAGGTGAGCTTCGCTAGTCGCCATCTACTCGATAAAGTTGTCACCGGAGCCTCAAAGCTTTCATTGCACCGTTACTACAGTCGGGTCCATCGTGCCCATTTACTATTGTTTGTGTCCGCAAGTCCTCCTAGATCCATTACCCTGTGGTTGACTGCGATCGTGACCAAACATGGAGCATACTCAGGTGCAGCATACGCCACTTGCAGCCCAACACACCAAGAATCTTATGCAAACTTGCGTACACCACCATATGGCACACCGTACACCCAATACACCCACATGTAGTTTGGCACACCCAAATAAAAATTTAAGTTACGTACACCACCTAACCCGAGTATTTTTTTAGTTTAAACCAACCCAA
>JAURVB010003313.1:0-26673 GCA_033002965.1 Piper betle
TAATACTATTAAATATTATACTGGAAGTGGTTAAACTTACCGGTGAAACAGTGAAAATTCGGTCTTGGCAAATTCTTTGAAAATCAGGTAAAAAGTTTGGTTTCATTTAATATAGGATTAAGGGTAATATTTACTTAGCTCGCAATAACTCAAATGGTCTTAATTGGGGTATTGTCTCTTCAATGAAAGTGCCTTAATTAATTTCTGATATTGGGTACTTAGCAGAAATTAAAAAGTCTACCCATATGCATTAAAAATGAGCTATGCAAATGAAAAAGTGACTAGTTTTTTTATGACCTCTATTCACATGCATGAGCTCACAAATTTCAAGACCCAAAATAGATGTGAGGTAAGAATATGTTTTCACAAATCTGAACTCCTTGTCTGGGCGTGGGGGGACTTTTAATTTGCAACTGTTCATTGCAATTCCACCTTCAGGAAGTTATACAAGAAGTCAATGAAAAGATAATTTCCAAGGTTGCTTTATTCTCTTAGGATTTTGAGCAATGAATGAAGGTATTACTTGCCCACAAGGCATCCCACAATAAGAAAAGGAAATCTCAGTGAGCCTTGAAGAACAGAAATTACATATACAAATTATCACAAAATTTGCATCAATTAGATCCTTACCACAGTAGCAATTTGATGTTCCTCAAAAGGTTTAATGCACAAATTGGAACAACACAATTGAGGCAGATAGGCAGTAAAAAGGCAGCAAAAGGATTGAATCTGTTCTTGCTTCTTTTGGGGACATACTTTGTTTCTAGCAAAGAAGAAAGCTTCACATATTCCCTCCATAACAAGTACTTGCATTGCAAGCATTCCTCAATGGCTTCTATTTCCCTCTTATAAGACAATGTAGCTAGGCACACTCCATGAGGATCAACTGAACATAATGGACCTTCAGGCTGGTACAGGGCGCCGCTCACACCGATCACATGTCCTCAGGATCTTCACCATCACTGCATTGTCGATCATTGTGAGTGCGGGAATCATTTTGCTGCTGGTGTGGATCATAGTCAAGCCGCGGGAAATCATCTACACAGTGGAGGAAGGAGCAATTAGTAGACTTGATGTGAGGAACAACACTCTATATGCCAAATTGAATTTCACTGTTAGAGCTTACAATCCTAATGACAAGATCTCAATGTACTATGGTCCATTGAATGTGGAGGTATCCTTCGACGATCAAACAATCACATTTGTCGATATGCCTGGATTCTATCAACGAAGAAGAACATCTAAACGACTCGATGTTTATGCCGAGGCTCGGGGAGTGCGGCTGACTAATACAGTGGTTGATGATCTCTTAAAGCAGAAGATGTCTGGGGAGATAGACTTGGACATTATAATCAGAGCTCCATTGAAGTTCAAGGTGGGAATGTGGAAGTCCATTGAGTATGATATGAATGTGGTTTGTTCTCCTGTGGTGGTTCCTCTTGATCCATCTGTAACCTTTCAGAATACACCTTGTGATTATGATATTTGAGAATAAAATATGGACAATTTGATCTTGTTTGATCTAAACCTTCCTGAATTGGTTTGTAATTTGTGAGCATTATGTCTTGGATGTTCAGAGATTGATCTCTATTTTGAGTTGTTGGAATTTATTAAAAGAGCTGTCTTATGAATGTGCAAGTTTTTAAGGGCAGTGGTTTAAGAAGTTGGGAATATGGCCCCCACTTGCTTGCTAGTGTATGATTGCAATATTTTCATAATGTTAATAGGTAAATGTATATTAGTATCATATAAAATACATAAATAACAAGAAAAAGGTTATATTTTGAGCCTAACACAGAACAAACCCAGTGCAAAGAGATCGCTGCAATTCAAAACACATAAACAAAGCCAGGTTTAAAATCATTTTAATACCTTGTTATAACAAGTGGACAGTAATTAAAGATTGCTCTCTCATTCTGACTCTTCAATTTGAAAAATTACTAGCATTAGCATCAATATTCTGGTTTAGATAAAAGAAAAAATTAGAGTTTGGTGGAAGATGATCAAGAAAAGAAGGAAAGTAAATTGAAGCCATAGTTATAAGCAATAAGGTGTGATTTTGTACCTCTATCGACGAAATGTGAAAGGAGGAAGGACCTAAACTCATCATCTTGCCATGAAAGACCATCCGACCACTCCTGCTTTCCAGTAATCACACAAGTTTAAGTGAATTCTCCTTCATCAGACCTCACGGAAGCCTTTCCAACTTTGGACAATCTGACAATTTAAATTCTTTGACTGAAGGGAACACGACGAAATCGTCGATACCCATGCTGCTTAGCTTGTGCAAACGTTTCACTTCCAACACTTTAAGCTTGGGAATTTGCTCACTTTCAGTGATTACTTGTGTTATAAACCAGCAGTCATCAACATAAAACTCCACTAGGCCTTGAAGATGGTGAAGCCCGTGGATGCAACGAAGGTTTTTGCAATACGAGACGAACAGAGTTCGCAGGTTCTCAAGGCAGAGATTTGCTACTTATATCTTTTTCATCGCTAAGCATCGATGGATAACAAGAGTATGCAGGTTTCTAAGCATGATGCCTCTTGTTGAAACCATTCCCAAGTTAGAGGTGATAGAATTCCCCTTCCTTGTGAGGCATTGAAAGCTTGGATTTCCTGACATACAACAAGATTATCAAGTGGAAGTCTCTCAATGTGGAGCGTTGTTAGTTTGTCCATGTTGCCTAGCTCATACAACAGATTGTCACCATTTCGAAGAGGCAAACCCGAGAGTACTAAGCTTTGGAGATCGCATAATCGACAAAGTACATCGACCAAATCATCATTTTCAGCACTTGTAGATAGTAGAAACCCATATTAGAAAAGAAATACAACTTCTCCAACTTGGTCAGATCCCAAAAATCTTCGCGAAAGAAACTTTTCAATCTTGAAATATTCTCCCAGCTATCCTGATGTCGTTCAAAGAATTTAGATATGAATGTTAGCTTTCGTAGCTCAACCAGTTTTCCATTTGTTCGTGGAAGTTCTTTGAGATAAATATTGTTCTCCAGGATCAACACCATCAATTTGTTCAGACATCCTATCTCACTTGGAAGGCTTTCCAAATTTGACATAAATGCCCAAGACTCTAATTATACGCATTGATTTGAAGAATTCACAGGTTATCTTCACACCTCTACAAGCTAATACCAATGTCAGTAGATGTTGCACATTGGTTGTTTAGGCAATCTGCATCCATCCAGTACATAGATCCTCCGCGCCTGTTCCCCTCTCCCATCTATTTGTTCATTTGAGAAATTCAGATCACTATGATGAAGAAAGTTCAATTTAAGATCGGATCCAATCCACAATCCCATCTCGCGAATCATATCATGGATTTATACTCCATTGGCCTTTCCTTTTTCTAGCAAGCATGCTGCTTGTAGAGCTCCAATGATTTAATATCCTTTGTTGCAAGCTTCTTCAATGCTTTCATCTAAGCTCAAAATTCCTTCTCTAATCCAAAAATCGACGAGTTCTTCTTTTGCAATGAATTCATCTTCGGGGTAAAGGCAGCAATGCAAAAAGGGATCCTTGATTGATTGATTAGGAAGCATGTCATAGCTTAATCTTTAGCGCGAAAACAGGTTCTTTTCTGCATATTCGGAAGGGGATCTACGTAGGGTGGATAATGCAAACTTCCATTCTTCCTCAGTATATTTATATGCCATGGCTTTGCCAATGACAATAATTGCAAGAGGCAATCCCTTACATTCCTTGGCAATTTCTTTCGCACAATCTATAATTGTATAATCAGATTCATAAGGCGCCTTCTTGCGTACAGATTTCTAAAATAAAGGCCATGAATCTATTAGGTTTATCCCATATCGGTCGTAGAGAGTGTTGGTGATTTGTATATAGGCAAATGTGAAAGCCTTATTCCCTGTGTTAGCTTTTGGATTAAGAGAGGCATGTGACGCCTATTGCAAATCCTTTTGAGGGTCCATTAGGCCCTAACAGTGGTATAAGAATTGTGGAAGTTCCCTTCATGGGTTCCACCTGATGATTTAAGGGCCCGATTGTAGAAGTTTCCTTCATGGGTTCCACGTGATGGGGTTCCACCTGATGATTTAACTTAGGGGATTTAAGTTGATGTTATGGGAGTGTCGTACGATGATGATTTCGGGATTTAAGGCGAGGATGATTTCAGGATTTAAGGGGAGTTTGTCAAGTGATGTTATGTGAGTGTCGTACGATGATGATTTCGGGATCCCCAGATGTGTGAAGGGGATTTTTTGGGTTTATCTCATAACGGTCGTGGATGATGTTGGTGACTTGTATATAGGCTAATGGGAAAGCCTTATTCCTTAAGTTAACTCTTGGATTAAGAGAGGCCCGTCACACCTAGTGCAAGTCCCTTTTGAGGGCCTAAAGGGCCCAACAGAATCATCCCATTGATCTCCTTATGAGACTGCATCTGATTGCACTCCTCGGATTGAGTAGTAAAAACTATTTTAAATATAGAAGAAACAAATTCAATAGGACCAAAGAGCTCCTTAAGATCATGAACTTCCCAAATGTCATCCAAAAACATAGCAACCTTCCTATTTTCTGCCTCTAGTTTCTTACTAATTACTTGGACGAGATTATAAGGCTCTTCATTAGGATTAAACACTAAGTGCATCTCTTTCATGAAACATTTTTGGATCTTATCTACATCGATTGTCTTCAAAACAGTTATCCAAACAACATGAAATCCATGAGATAGCAAAAATTATTGGTGAATTCTTTTCTACCGTAAATACCAACAGACCCAACTTCATCATCAATGAGGAAATCACTTACATTGGTGAATGCTTGGTCTAGGCCAAACGTTGAGGTCGAGGAGATCCGATGTTCATTACACCGTTGGTGTAGAAGCGCCTTGACTCAAATGTGAATTGGCCACAATCAGAAGATGAAGAAGAAGGTGCACTCACTTGCAATGATGGAGAAGCTTTATTGACTTGATAAGCATTATTGATAATGCCACTCAAATTGATGTCATGATCATGTTGGCCTGCCTTGTCTGATCTTTTACTTCTTCCAAACAATTTGAACATGGTGATCTTGGAAGAGTAGGATTTGGGTTGTGCAAGGGAAGGAAAAAAGTGCTAGATAGAAGCTACTGAAAATTAAACAAAGCCAATACAATTCAGAAGCAGTTCTAGGATCATGCCAACAGGTCAATGATGAAGATCACTAATTGTTTAATGGAGAACAATCTCTAATCAAGTATAGAAAAAACCCACTTGATGAATAAATTATGCTATCTCCAAGTCTAGGCTTTTACCAAATATGTTTTTACCACAACCTCAATCAGCCAACCCAAACACCGATCACAGCAGCCTGAGGTTTATTGACTCGGACCCGGCCACATGCTCGATACACCAAATACTGACCCATGTGCCGCCACTACTACTGTAAATCGACACCATGCTCCATAGCAATGCTCGATCACTCGGCAGCCTCGTGCACCACAGATTGTAACCTGCAACTATACACGGTTTAGCCTCAGTATGCTGTTTCCACCACTCGGATAGCCACGGCTACCCCCTCATGGATGCGGGAAACCTAGGGACAACACCCAAACCCTAGTTCTCGGCGACGCCCATGAATCACGGCTGTAACATCGCGCTCATGGAGAGCAGCTTCCCTTGTTATTCAAAAACTAATCCCAATTTCTTTTTTGATTATCCAAGGCCTACACCCAGCACATAGGATGAATGTTTTCAAATATGGAGATGTATTAGCTTACACTTACGGTAAGTAGATTTGGTTTGAAACGGAAATCAGAGTTGTTCAAAGCTTGATTAAACTCGATTTGGCTTAACACTCAGCTCGAAAAACTCGACTCGTACCTTTAACTCGATATTCAACCAACCATGTTTGGGCTTGTAAGTCAAAACTCAATACTTTATATAAGGAATGAAAATTTTCATCATATTTATCTTAAATTTCCTTAATAAATATAATTAAATTATAAAATATCATTATATGATATCAAATGTTAATAAATTTATGCATGATTAAATTATTTTTTATACATAATTATGTCAAACTTAAGATATTTTAATTATAAATTAAAATTTAAATTGAATTATAAAAATCAAGCTAAATCAAACAAGCAACAATGGATATGAAATTATCAGAACACTACAGGCAGCATGCTTACTAGAAAAACAAAATTGGCGAGTAATGATGCATGATATTATTCGAGAAATGGGATTGTGGATCACTTCTGATGTCAAGATGAATTTTTTGCATGATGCCGAACTTGAACTATCAAATGAAGAAATAGCTTAGAGGTGGAGAAGAGCAAGGAGGAATGTTATATCAGAAACAAGCAGATTGCCCAAACTACCAGTTTGCAATCTTCTATTGGCATTGCTGCAAAGTGAACCTAGTGGGAGACGGATGGTGAGACTACCAATTAATTTTTTCTGATCATTGAATCGAATAAGAGTCCTACATCTTGATGGGGTTAAATTTCATGACATCTCGGTTGCCAGAAGGCTGTTAAGGCTGCCGGATAACAATCATCTTAGAGATTGTCCATCAACAATTGGCCAAATGGTTGAGTTGAGAAAACTTGTCTTCAATACAGGCCCCAAAGAATTGCCTATAGGATTTACAGATCGAAAATAGCTAGAAGTCGTCAAGCTTGGAGACACCACTAATCTTGGACGCTTAGTTAAAAGGTTTCTGTTTTCCTTTGCAAAGATGGGTGGACTGAGAATTTTAAAACTCCAGCCAGCATAAATATACTGCCACCAGATTTGTGGGATCTGACAATGTTGGAGAATTTGGCCATTCTTTGTGGGGAAAATCATGGCAATCCAACTAACTCAGTTGGTGGTCACTGAACCTTACGAATGTCAAGTTGGCCTTTTAATTGTGAAAACGAATTGTTGTCAGCACTCAAAAATGTGAGCAAATTAGCGGAGCTCTACATTGATAAACTTCCTAATGATGCTCTTCCCGTACTTGCAAAACCAAATCTTTCTTGCCTTTCAAAGCTTGTGATTACATGGTGCTTTCGGTTCGAAGTGATTCGAATGGGAGAGACAGTCCTTCCAAACTTGAATACTGTTGTCAACTCTGGTTGCTACTCCCTTCGTCTTATCTTCGGCCATCACCATCTAAAATGCCTGACTGAGCTTAGATTTCCTGACGGTACTTGGGTCGAAGAACTCACAAGTGAAGGAGAGAAATTTCCCAAGCTTAAAATTCAGGAACTATGTTACATGTGTGAGCGTGCGCAAAATTTACAACAATTCCCACATTGTTAATATGTGTAATTGTATTAATGAGATGTAGCCCATTGTCACACTCGGAATACTAAAGAAATCTCGGAATATTAACAGAGGTGGTTGTTAGTTGTTCCATGGAGATTGAAGGGTCTCAAAGTTTCTCTATAAATTGAGCTTCATTTGCCTCATTTTCAGAGGGCAAGACAAGCAGAAGAAAAGATAAGAAAAAGAGAGATATAGAGATAAAAGAAGAGGGAAATATATTCACGAGTTTATCTTATACGGAGTATTGAGAGAGTGTGAAATCTTGTAATCTCAATAGTATAGGGTGTGTGAGTAATCTTCTTGTACATCTCTATATATATTTGATGACTATAATCTTTGGTTGAAGTAGTGAATTGTTCGTTGTTGCCCGTGGTTTTTGACTCTCGATTGAAGGAGGGTTTTCAATGTTAAATCTCTGCTCCTTTGTGGTTTTATTTTATCTTATTTCTCAGGTCTTATTTTCACATTACTTTTGTTCGCTGTGGTTGATCTCTTATTTTGGGGATTTTTCTCAACACACATGTTCCCCTTTATCATAGAGTTTAGATTGTCATACTGTCCTCAGTTGAAAAGGCTGCCACGAGGGCTAATGAATGAGAGCAGATCAATTAAGACTTGTGTGATTAAGGGAGAACAGGAGTGGTGGGATGGTCTGCGACTCAGAGTCCTTCCTGCTCTCATATTTCACTCCTAGCAAATTTTTTTATCAGGATTGGTTCCACGATGCGCTCTCATGGCTGAATGGGGAATATGACTAGTCTGATCACCTTCGATATCTCAACAACTATGCTTACTAGGAAAACTAAACCAACTGAAAGTAAACGTACATGATATGATTCAGGAAATGGGATTGTGGATTTGCATCAAATGTCAAGTCAATTTTTTCATATGAAGAAATAGATGAGAGGTGGAGAGGTCGATTATGAAGGAATTTGATCTATCATATGAAGGAATTTGATCCAACTAACTCAGTGGGTGATCTGGATCAATTAAATGGCCTCCGAACCTTACGAATGTCAAGTTGGCCTTTCAAAATTGTTGCCAGCACTCACAAATATGAGCAAACTAGCTGAGCTCTACATTGATAAACTTCCTATTGATGCTCTTCTTGTACTTGCAAAACCAAATTTTCCATGCCTTCCATAGCTTGTGATTATAGGGTGCTTTCCGTCACAAGTGATTCGAATGGGAGAGACAGTCCTTCCAAACTTGAATACAAATTATGAATATTGGGAGTCATATGGTAGTTAAGTCTACCAAGCCTTCTATTGTTAAGTACATCACAATTAAGTTTAAGTATAGTCTAAAAACTCAGAACTCAAACTCGGCTCAATATGCAACCATAGAGTGAAGTCGACTTGGAGATGGAGTCATTTATGCCATTTTTTTGATTTATATGACATTAGCATATGTTGCTCTTTGGATATTTGAAATCGATAAGTAAAAAATGATTTATATTACTTTAAAATATTGATTTAGTTAAATTAAAAGAAAAAAAATTTTAGTAACTTTTGTCGTTGAATTCATGGAGTCAATTATAAAATTTATCACTAAAGATCAGTCATTAATGGAGTGTGACTTGGGAACTCATTAAGTGGAGTCTGAGTTCTTACTCTTAACATTGTTAAGGGTTGCACTACTAAGATACATTTAATTTGAACATTGAAAGAGAAAGGACATATTTAATTTGAGCTTGGACAGAGAAAAGATACATTTCATTTGAGCTGTATATACAATAACTATTATACACAAGTTACACGCCAAGCTTGGGGGTCTGCATGCATCTGGCATTATGATGGAATATTCTTATGCCATGTCTCCTCCTAATAGCTTGTTTTGAGAGAGGTCTAAATCGTAAAGATTCAAAGTATCACCAAGACATTCTGGAATTGAACCAACCAGTTGATTGTTTCCCAGGTAGAGTTCCTCCAATGGAGCAATATTGCACAAAGCTGTTGGAATCATTCCAGCGATTTTGTTACCAGTCAAGTGTAGTACATTAAGGAAGTTAAGTTTCCCAATTTCATCAGGAATGCGTCCTGAGAGTTGATTGTCACCAAGGGCTAGTATTTCAAGGTTACGAGAGCAATTGGCAAGAGAAGGAATGAATTGGCTCATGTCATCATTCGTGCCCCCACTCCCCAGTTGGTTGGATTTCAAATCTAAAATCACTAGGCCCCACTTGTTGTTACATTCCATGAAATTTGGTACGAATCCTCTGAATTCGTTGTGGGACAAAAAAAGGTACTTAAGGTTGGATGCATTAGCGAGAGAAACTGGGATGTGCCCTCCTAGTTTATTTGAATCTCCATTAAAGAATTTCAGATTAGGGAGCAGCTCCATGCCAAGATTTGTTGGAAGCTTCCCTGACAGCTTGTTATGATCTATTGCAAAATATGTGATGTCAGAAAGATTGTAAATATGTGATGTCATAACAAAATATGTGTGCCATTTAGATTGTTATAACTTAGTTCAAAAGAAGTAAGAGAAGAGAGGTTTCCAAGTGATGAAGGAATGCTTCCTGTGAGTTGGTTAAAATAAAGTGTGAGTCTATTGAGCCTCGACAAGGAACCCAACTGATTTGGGATATTCCCTGTTATTTTGTTAACGCCCAAATCCATTTTTTCAAGAGAAGAGAGGTTTCCAAGTGACGAAGGAATACTTCCTGTGAGTTGGTTTCCGTCAAGATTGAGTGCCTTGAGCCTCGACAAGGAACCCAACTGATTTGGGATTTTCCCAATTATGTTGTTACCGCTCAAATCTATTTCTTCAAGAGAAAGACAATTTGTTAGATTGAGAGGGATCTCTCCACTAAATGAATTGGAGCTTAGGTCCAATCTACGCAGCCGATATAGACGACCAAGCTCACTTGGGATCACTCCCTGTTTGGTTGTTCCATTCAAGGTTATTGTATCTAAGAACCATTCAAGGTTATTGTATCTAAGAAAGCTCAGATTACCAATATAAGGCGAGAGTGTCCCACTCGAATTGAAGGACGAGAAGTCCAACCCAGTGACACGCCGGTGTCGACGACCGCACGAGACTCCCTTCCAATTGTTGGGCCCTTTGGGCCCGTACCCAAGCTCCGAAACCACTGTTGGACCCTTTGGGCCCCCAAAAGGAACTTCAAACAACCAAAGGAAACTCGCAATAGGTGTCACGGGCCTCTCTTAATCCAAAAGTTAACTTAAGGAATAAGGCTTTCCCATTAGCCTATATACAAGTCACCAACAACCTCTACGACCGATGTGGGACAAACCCAACAACTCCCCTTCACACATCGGGCGTGACCCGAAACCATCACCGTCTAACAACTCCCCTTAAATCAGACGGCACCCACCTGACAAATCATTAGATGATCCTCTTCAAATCATCAAAGTGGAAACCCATGAAGGAAACAACAACAACGATCGGTGTAGACAAACCCGGGCTCGAACTTGGCTCTGATACCACTTGTTAGGCCCTTTAGGCCCGTACCCAAGCTCCGAAACCACTGTTGGACCCTTTGGGCCCCCAAAAGGAACTTCAAACAACCAAAGGAAACTCGCAATAGGTGTCACGGGCCTCTCTTAATCCAAAAGTTAACTTAAGGAATAAGGCTTTCCCATTAGCCTATATACAAGTCACCAACAACCTCTACGACCGATGTCGGGACAAACCCAACACCAATCACAGAAATGCAGGGAATCGTTCCAGGATGCCAGGGCTCCAGTTGGGTCGGAGGTGAATTGCTCTTTTATAGCAAGAAGGGCAAACCGATCTGTAGCATTTGAAGGGAGTGAGATGGCAAAGTTGGATGACAGAAAGAAGAAGAGGAGAATAATTTGAAGAGCAAGGAGAAGCTTCATCTTAACATGTATGAATTGCGTGAACAGAGCACACAATGAGATGATAGTTTATAGGAGCAGAGAAGAGAATATCACAGATCCTTCTTCAAGTCAATGAGATGATAATTTTCCAACCATTCGTGAAAGACGTGTCTAAAGGAGTTTAGAACGATATCATGTCTAAAGTTTCTTCCCCTAGTGTAGGTCGACATCATGACTTGACTCAAGTCAATGACAACCTTTAACATGTATGAATTGCGTGAACAGGGCAATGAGCACACAAGAGATGATCAGAGTCTTCTTCAAGTCAATTGGATTAATTTTCCAACCATTCATGAAAGACGAGTTAATTGGATTAATTTTCCAACCGCAAAACATGAGCTTGACTTGAACAATTATGGCAACTTGAATAATTTGAGGAGCAAGGAGAATCCTCATCTTAATATGTGTCAATTGCGTGAACAGGGCAATGAGATGATAATTTCTAAGAGCACACAAGAGAATATCAGAGTCTTCTTCCGGTCAATTGGATTAATTTTCCAACCACTCCAACCCACACTAGAAAATGTCGGCATCATGTCTAAAGTTTCTTCCCCTAGTGTAGGTCGACATCATGACTTGACTCAAGTCAATGACAACCTTTAATATGTATGAATTGCGTGAACAGGGCAATGAGCACACAAGAGAATATCAGTCTTCTTCAAGTCAATTGGATTAATTTTCCAACCATTCATGAAAGACAAAATAATTGGATTAATTTTCCCGCAAAACATGAGCTTGACTTGAACAGTTATGGCAACTTGAATAATTTCAGGAGCAAGGAGAGTCCTCATCTTAATATGTGTCAATTGCGTGAACCTTGACTTGAACAATTAGGGCAGCTTGAAGAGCAAGGAGATGCTTCATCTTAATATGTACGAACTGCGTGAACCAAAAAGTAATGAGATGATAATTTATAAGAGCACACAAAATAATATCATAGTCTCCTTGGAGTCAATTGGCTAATTGTTAAATAATAATCAACTATTGAGATCCTATATTCATCAATCAGCATACAAACTATTTATTTATCAACTGCTTAACTAAAACTAATTAAAAATTTTAGATTTCCAAGCAATTCAAAAATGAAAATTCAAATTTATATACTTAAATTCAGATTAAAATATTGACGTTTAACTCGGTACCGAAAGCAAAATGAAAACCATATCCTATTTAAAAACACAATATTTACATAAAATAATCCACTTTAAAGTTGAATCTTTTTTACAAGTGAAATTCAGTTCTAAAAGTAAAAATAATTCAAATAAAATTTTTTACAATAGAGTTCCTCAAGCTTAAAGTGCTGGAAGTGAAAGATTTGCGCAGCATAAGCAGCATTTGCCCTGACTTTGTTTTGTTGCCTTCTCTAGTAGAATTTACATGGTCAAGTTGTCCAGCGATAAAAAGGTTACCGCGAGGTCTGATGATGGAGAAGAGGACTTTTAAGAGTTGTGTGATGAAGGGAAAGCAAGAGTGGTGGAATGGCTTGTCATGGAGGGATGAAGACTTCAAGAACTTCCTCTTTCCACATTTCACCAAGACAAGATACTGAAACCAAGAACTTATACTTGTGTAGTTGTTTGTTTTTAATCTGAATCAGACCACTGGCAATGCATAATGTAAAAGAAATTGAGGTACTTGTGTTGGAAAAAAATATGCATCTTTGTTTGCTTTTTGTTTGATATTTTGTAATCCACTTAGCTTTTGCAGATCTTATTTTTCAGTTTGAGATGCTGTTTCCTTTCTGTAAATTCTGCAACCAATAATCTAATTTTCCAAAATGTTTATCTGCCTTAATCATGTTGTATGTACTGAATGTATAATTATTCTGTTTATTTTGTCTTGATATTTTATTGTCTTTGCAATTGAACAATTGTTCTTGAATTTTAACATTCGAACTCATTCAATCTGCGACACCTCAGGTCAGTCTTATGTTAAACTAATACACTGAAAGTTTCCACTTATGAGGTAAAATCACAGCAGCTTTTATTGAAAAAATTATGCATGAGCAGATCAGACTCATACATGTATAAAATTTACTAATACAAATCAAAATTGGTATCCACTAAGATAAGATTGAAAAGGGGAGATATCAAAGTGGACAGCAAAAGAAATCAGAGTCTTGAGCATGTTTTTGTTGTTTTAGAGTCAATAAGCAGCTAAAAATTTGTTGCAATTTTCATATCATGCACTCAACTTCCTCCTTACATGAGTTTCTTACTGTAATATTGTATCAATTGAGAAGGCTAAATTTATAGGATTGAATTTGAATTTACGGACTTTGTCAATCAACAAGATCCAACTCGATTATAATTTCCAATAAATTACTCGTTTAATCTGTTTAGCCATTCTTTTGCCCAATCAATCCAATTTAAAGCCAAGGTAAGCAATACCATACAACACTAATAATCAAGAAGCTCATTTCAGCACTTCATAAATAAAAGAAGCCTATTTCAACCATCAAGGAAAATGTTGGATCATACATACACACATTTATTTTCGCCGAATCATACATAGAAAATGTAAGAATCAAAGCATAAAAAATAGAGATACTCACTGAAACACATTTATTACTGTTAGAAGATGAAGAGAACTGTAAAGGGCAGCACCAAAAAAAGCTTCCAATTAACCATGCATTGCCAAAGGATGCAAATTGCCCTGCCAAAGATTGATGTCATGATCATAACAAAGAAACCCAGTGAGCTTCACTGTTCACCACTTCATATCAAGCAGGAAAACAGCACTTCGAAAGCTGACCCTAGTGACCATTTTGTGGTCAGAAGAAGCTTTAATCTTCACATAACCATGGAATGGAGTCTGCAGAGTATGGTGACAAAGAAGGTATATATGAAGGGGTGGGAAAGGAGTTAAGGGATGAGTAAGTTCCAGTATATGCGTTGAAGCTGTTTCATAATAATGACAGCATGGTATGTGTTTTTTAATTTTAATTTTATTTTTAGGTTTTAATTCTTGACATAGTCACAACACACAAGTTAGCATGATAGGACCAAGTTTTTTTTTTTTTGAGGCATGTTAAAATTAAGTTTTCTTACAATATTATTTATGTGATATGGCCTTCACTATGTATGACATGACATGATTTGGAATTGTTCTCCATAGACCAATGAATCTCAATGAACAATCATATATGTTTTATATGCCATGTGAATTGTGAAAGGAGATGGAGTTTTCACACACAACCGTAATTCTTTGTGCATATTTTTCTAGGTGATCATTGCTCAAGTAGAACCAAATCTCCGGAAAGGGAGTTTTCCATGGAGATACAAAGGCTACCCAAGAATGACTAATAAAAAATATCGTCAAAAAAATGTTGAAACCTTGAAAATTAGTTTAAAAAATCGCAAGTTTTAATTACTGACTATCATCCTCAAAAGAGAGGGAGCTATTTACAGAATTTGCTTCCTTGCTAGTAGGCTGTCCTATTCCTAATTCCATTCATTGGTCATACTTAGAAGTTGATAGAGGCCTAATCAAGCAAAACTAGTTCGTAAATAAAATGCATTCGATAGAATGTGTGGTGTTAATACCCAAAATTTAATTTGTACTTTAACACAGAAAAGATACATTTAATATATATACAATAACAATATATATGTGTACACAAAATACGCCAAGCTTGGGGATCTGCACGCATCTGGCATTATGACGGCGAATTCCTATGCCATGTCTCCTCCTAATAGCGTAGCTTGTTTTGAGAGAGGTCTAATTGGGTAAGATTCAAAGTATCGCCAAGACATTCTGGAATTGCACCCACCAGTTGGTTGTTTCCCAGGTAGAGTCCCTCCAATGGAGCAATATTGCACAAAGCTGGTGGAATCTTTCCAGCGATTTTGTTACCAGTCAAGTGTAGTACATTAAGGTTGTTAAGTTTCCCAATTTCATCAGGAATGCCTCCTGAGAGTTGATTGTCACCAAGGAGCTAGTCGATCAAGGTTACGAGAGCAATTGGCAAGAGAATGAATGAATTGGCTCATGTCATCATTCGTGCCCCCACTCCCCAGTTGGTTGGATCTCAAATCTAAATCGTAGGCCCCACTAGTGCTACATCCCATGAAATTTGGTACGAATCCTCTGAATTCGTTGTGGGACAATGAAAGGTATTCAAGGTTGGACGCATTAGCGAGAGAAACTGGGATGTGGCCTCCTAGTTTATTTGAACCTCCATAAAAGATATTTCAGATTAGGGAGCAGCTCCATGCCAAGATTTGTTGGAAGCTTCCCTGACAGCTTGTTATGCTCTATTCCAAAATCTGTGATGTCAGAAAGATTGTAAATTGAATCTGGAATGGTGCCATTAAGATTGTTAAAACTAAGATCAAGAGAAGTAAGAGCAGAGAGGTTTCCAAGTGACGAAGGAATGCTTCCTGTGAGTTGGTTAAAATGGAGATAGAGTCTCTTGAGCCTCGACAAGGAATCCAACTGATTTGGATTTTCCTGTTATGTTGTTCCGCTCAAATGCATTTCTTCAAGGAGAGGTTTCCAAGTGACGAAGGAATACTTCCTGTGAGTTGGTTTCATAAGTTTGAGTGTCTGAGCCTCGACAAGGAACCCAACTGATTTGGGATTTTCCCTGTTATGTTGTTCCCAAATCCATTTCTTCAAGAGAAAGACAATTTGTTAGATTGAGAGGGATCTCTCCACTAAATGAATTCGAGCTTAGGTCCAATCTACGCAGCCGATATAGACGACCAATCTCACTTGGGATCGCTCCTTGTAGGCCGTTAGATCCTCCCTGGCGCCGATTTCGTCCATAGGTTGATGTATCTAAGAAAGCTCAGATTACCAATATAAGGCGAGAGTGTCCCACTCAAATTGAAGGACCGAGAAGTCCAACCCAGTGACACGCCGGTGTCGACGACCGCACGAGACTCCCTTCCAATCACAGAAATGCAGGGAATCGTTCCAGGATGCCAGGGCTCCTCCAGTTGGGTCGGAGGTGATTTGCTCTTTTATAGCCAGAAGGGCAAACCGATCTGTAGCATTTGAAGGGAGTGAGATGGCAAAGTTGGATGATAGAAAGAAGAAGAAGAGAATAATTTGAAGAGGAAGGAGAAGCTTCATCTTATCAGAGTATGAGTTGCGTGAAGCAAAGAGCAATGAGATGATAATTTATAAGAGCACACAAGAGAAATCATCAGAGTCTTCTTCGAGTCAATTGGATTAATTTTCCAACCATTCGTGAAAGACGAGTCGATTGGATTAATTTTTCAACTGCAAAACACGGAGAAGCTTCGTCTTAGTTGAAAGGTTTCTGTTTTCCTTTGCAAAGATGGGTGGACTGAGAATTTTAGAACTCCAGCCAGCATAATTATACTGCCACCAGATTTGTGGGCTCTGACAATGTTGGAGAATTTGGCCATTCTTTGTGGGGAAAATCATGGCAGTCCAACTAACTCAGATGGTGGTTTGGGTTGATTATGTGGCCTCCGAACCTTACGAATGTCAAGTTGGCCTTTTAATTGTGAAAACGAATTGTTGTCAGCACTCAAAAATATGAGCTAACTAGCTAAGCTCTACATTGATAAACTTCCTATTGATGCTCTTCCCGCTTCCATGCCTTTCAAAGCTTGTGATTACAGGGTGCTTTCGGTTAGAAGTGATTCGAATGGGAGAGATAGTCCTTCCAAACTTGAATACTGTTGTCAACTCTGGTTGCTACTCCCTTCGTCATATCTTCGGTCTTCACCATCTAAAAGGCCTGACTGAGCTTAGATTTCATGAGTATACTTCGGTCGAAGAACTCATAAGTGAAGGAGAGAAATTTCCCAAGCTTAAAATTCAGGAACTATGTTACGTGTGTGACCTACGCAAAATTTGCAACAATGCCCACATGTTGCGCTTTACCACAGAGTTTAGATTGTCATATTGTCCTCAGTTGAAAAGGCTGCCACGAGGGCTAATGAATGAGAGCAGATCAATTAAGACTTGTGTGATTAAGGGAGAGCAGAAGTGGTGGGATGGTCTGCTATGGCAGGATGATGACTTTAAGTTCTTCCTGCTCCCATATTTCACTCCAAGCAAATTTTTTGACCAGGAATGGTTCCATGATGCGCTCTCATGGTTGAATGGGGATTTCGACTAGGCTGACCACCTTCGATATCTCAACAACTACATGCAACATATGCTTCCAGAAAAACAAAACCAACTGAAAGTAAACATACATGATATGATTCAAGAAATGGGATTGTGGATTTGCATCAGATGTCAAGTCAATTTTTTCACATGATGTGGAATTTGATCTATCATGTGAAGAAATAGATGAGAGGTGGAGAGGGGCAAGGAGGTTTTTTGTGCTTGAAACGATCAGGCTGCCTAACCAACCAGTTAGTAGTCGTCTATTGACAATGGAGAATGGAAAATTGAGCAAGTTCGTTTTGTTATGACTGAAGGATAACATTGATCTTAGAGAAATTCGTCAACAATGGGACAATGAATGGAGTTGAAAAAACTAATATTCAACAAGGTCCCAAAGATTTCTAAACAAGCAAGAAGTCCTAGAGTTTGGAGCTCCGGTGCCAGTGTAAGCCACATTGAAAGATTTCAATTGTCTTTTACAGAGATGGTTGGACTGAGAGTTCTCACTTTCCATGTTACCAGTGGGATCTGACAAAGTAGGGAAAATTGTATTTGATATGAAATAAGTTTTCAAAAGCAAATTACCTTACTAAGAGATTTAAGGTGTCTCGCTCTTTTCTTCATACAGTTGCCTCAATTGTATCTTCAAGGAGTTTGCTCCTTGAGATCCTAGTTCAATATATGAACATGGTTACTCTTTATTTGCTTCATGTTCATTTGGATTGTATCTAACCAATGATATTCCTAATTATTAAATAACATCGAGGAATTTTTCGAGTACTATGCGTCAAGATAAATCAAACACTATAAAAAGTGTACTGTTAATTAGATCAGTACATAAAGAATAGAAAAGGAAACACAAGTAGAGGGTTTCACTAGCGTGATTTCCTTCTCTCTACATTATAATTGACTAAGCTCCTGGCTGGCCTTCTTGTCTTACTTCTCATCTCAATTCATGTTGTAGGTATACTCGGGGGAAGGGATTATATTCTAGAGCTCCATGGTCATTAGACTGTTCATTGATGGCTTATTCTCATGGAGAAAACATCACAATTGCCATATTTATTTATTCGAGGGTTTCAATGAATTCAGGTCTGTTTTGGCAATTAGTTGTTCCTTGCTTGATTTTGTTTGTCTAATCATATCATTGGTAAAGATTGTGCATAAACAATGCAGAGCGAGAAGCTGCACCGATGCACGATTTGTGGCCACCTCAACTACTTTGAAAATTCAGAGGACTTTTTCTTGATTTACACTCGCATGCTCAGAATTCTTGATCAAAGTGAACCTTATCATTCATGTTTAGAAACAAGAGATGCAACTAAGGCTGAATCAAATCAAATGAGTTCTTGGTTAACATTTTGCTTAATTGAATGTGTTTAAAGCAATGCCCATCTCTGCAGATCCATCCTGTCTTTTCCGTTTTTTCTTGTTGTAATCTTCCGCTGTTTTGAGTTCTTACTTTGCAGGCCATATTGACACCTTCATTTTATTTTCTACTTCCAATTTTCATTCAAAAATCATAGAATTTTCCGCATTTTCATTATCAGATTAACTCTGTAGGAGCAGAAAATGATGGGAGTTGAGAGGATTGGAGCTCAAGAACAAGCAAATGATCAATGAATCTGCATTGTATGCGTATGCTCTTCCCATTGAGTTCACTATATTAACCGGACATCCTTTACTTGCACCCTTCAAAAAACATCTTAGCATCATTCACCTTCCCTTCCCTGCAGAGATCTGGAAGAAATTGATTGATTTCAATAGGTGCTTCTGTTAGTTTTCGTTCCCAGCGAAGTCCATGCATAACAACACTGTATGTATTGGCATGTGGAGTCCTCCATTTCTCTTCACTTGAATTCAACATCTCCCTCGCTTCTAATGAATAATGCAGTGTAGGACACAGTGTTTGGCTTCAAACCATGCTTATAAGCCTGATTCACCTTTCCTACCCGACAAAAACCATTGATGACCGCACTATAAGTCACAACATCAGGAATACAATCTTTCATAAACATTTCATTCACAATTTCTTGTGCCTCATCCATCCTTCCTTCCTGACAAAAGGCATGTACAATTGTATAATAGACAACCTTATCAACTCGAAATCCTTTTGTCTCTGATTCTAGCAAGAATTCAAGCGCTTCATTTGCATGACCTTGTTTTGAGAGCACACGGATCAGTGTATAATAGAAGCTTGAAAAACTTTTGAGAAGCAAAACTGCAAAAGCACCCTCAAAGTCATTCTCACATAATCAACAACAACAGAGACAACATTTCTATGCCCTGCATTGAAACAAAAACACCAATTTCACGAAAGAAACACGGCTCATTTGAAACATTCTGAGAAGCATAATCAAGTACTTGACAAATTTTATCAATGAGCAACCTCAAATCCACTCTTTTGATCAGTTCAAGATGATGGAACGAAGCAATCTACACAAACCACTGAACCACTTCACCATCACAACAAAAAGTTTGTTTTTTTCCTTTTACTACTTCAAAATCTTATCCAGTGTATGACGAACAGATCGAACCTGGACTGCTCATTGCCGATATTTTTGTCAGGAATTGTGGTGAAATGATTGTGTTTGTGAAAATTGTTTTTGACAAAATCATGTTTGTTTGTGAATTTGATGTTCTTCTTTTGTTATTGCTTCCGAAAGGCTGGGTTTGAGGCTGCTTATTGTCATAATGAATCAATTATTGTAGTTGCTTGCTAGTGCTTCTGAGAATTGTTTCAAACAATCCATATTTCTTCACTAAATTGGTGTTTTTGTTGAAATATTGTCTCTGTTGTTATTGACTTCTTTTTGTAAATGATGGCTTCTTTAAAAGTTTAATAGTTTCAAAAAAATCTAAAAATTAAAAATTAAATTATCATATCTACTCTTATATTAATATAAGTGGAATTAAAAGTTTTGGCTCCGATGAAAGGTAAAAAATTCAACCAAATAATAAAACAAATTATCATAATATATAATTAGAATTTAACTTTAAAATTAGAATATATTTTGAATCTATGATATCATATAATTATAGACTATCTCAGTATTTAATTATAATTTATTTCTAAAATTAGAACCTATCTCTAACATAAATACACATCACATAGCATCTTACCTAGTATTTAAATAATAAATAGTATTTTCGGATTCAAGATGACATTTTTTTAAAAAAAAAGGTTAATCTAAACTTAGAAGGAAATTTTTTTAAGAGCCCCTTCCAAATGATAGAGAGATGTGCGAATGACATATTTAATTTGAGCATTGACAGAGAAAAGATTAATTTAATTTGAGTTGTATATACAATAACTATATATATATATATATATATATATATATACATACAACATACGCCAAGCTTGGGATCTACACGCAACTGGCATTATGACGGCAAATTCCTATGTCATATCTCCTCCTAATAGCTTGTTTTGAGAGAGGTCTAATTTGGTAAGATTCAATGTATCGCCAAGACATTGTGGAATTGCACCCACCAGTTGGTTGTTTCCAAGGTAGAATCCCTCCAATGGAGCAATATTGCTCAAAGCTGGTGGAATCTTTCCAGAGATTTTGTTACCATCAGGTCAACAGGAATGCCTCCTGAGAGTTGATTGTGACCAAGGAGTAGTGATTGAAGGATACATCCTGAGCAATTGGCAAGAGAAGGAATGAATTGGCTCATGTCATCATTCGTGCCCCCACTCCCCAGTTGGTTGGATCTCAAATCTAAACTCCGTAGGCCCCACTTATTGTTACATCCCATAAAAATTGGTACGAGTCCTCTGAATTCGTTGTGGGACAATGAAAGGTATACAAGGTTTGACACATTAACAAGAGAAACTGGGATGTGGCCTCCTAGTTCATTTGAATCTCCATAAAAATATTTCAGATTAGGGAGCAGGTCCATGCCAAGATTTGTTGGAAGCTTTCCTGACAGCTTGTTATGCTCTATTCTAAAATATGTGATGTCAGAAAGATTGTAAATTGAATCTGGAATGGTGCCATTAAGATTGTTAAAACTAAGATCAAGAGAAGTAAGACAAGAGAGGTTTCCAAGTGACGAAGGAATGCTTCCTGTGAGTTGGTTTACATAAAGATCGATTGTCCTTGAGCCTCGACAAGGAACCCAACTGATTTGGGATTTTCCCTGTTATGTTGTTACCGCTCAAATCCATTTCTTCAAGAGAAAGACAATTTGTAAGATTGAGAGGGATCTCTCCACTAAATGAATTCGAGCTTAGGTCCAATATACGCAGCCGATATAGACGACCAATCTCACTTGGGATCGCTCCTGTTAGGTTGTTCCATCTAAGGTTGATGTATCTAAGAAAGCTCAGATTACCAATATAAGGCGAGAGTGTCCCACTCAAATTGAAGGACCAGAAGTCCAACCCAGTGACACGCCGGTGTCGACGACCGCACGAGACTCCCTTCCAATCGCAGAAATGCAAAGAATGGTTCCAGGATGCCAGGGCTCCACCATGGGTCGGAGGTGATTTGCTCTTTTATAGCAAGAAGGGCAAACCGATCTGTAGCATTTGAAGGGAGTGAGATGGCGAAGTTGGATGATAGAAAGAAGAAGAAGAGAATAATTTGAAGAGGAAGGAGAAGCTTCATCTTATCAGAGTATGAATTGCGTGAACAGAGCAATGAGATGATAATTTATAAGAGCACACAAGAGAAAATCATCAGAGTCTTCTTCGAGTCAATTGGATTAATTTTCCAACCATTCGTGAAAGACGAGTCGATTGGATTAATTTTTCAACTGCAAAACACGGAGAAGCTTCGTCTTAGTTGAAAGGTTTCTGTTTTCCTTTGCAAAGATGGGTGGACTGAGAATTTTAGAACTCCAGCCAGCATAATTATACTGCCACCAGATTTGTGGGCTCTGACAATGTTGGAGAATTTGGCCATTCTTTGTGGGGAAAATCATGGCAGTCCAACTAACTCAGTTGGTGGTCTGGGTCGATTATGTGGCCTCCGAACCTTACGAATGTCAAGTTGGCCTTTTAATTGTGAAAACGAATTGTTGTCAGCACTCAAAAATATGAGCAAACTAGCTGAGCTCTGCATTGATAAACTTCCTATTGATGCTCTTCCCGTATTTGCAAAACCAAATCTTCCATGCCTTTCAAAGCTTGTGATTACAGGGTGCTTTCGGTTAGAAGTGATTCGAATGGGAGAGATAGTCCTTCCAAACTTGAATACTGTTGTCAACTCTGGTTGCTACTCCCTTCGTCATATCTTCGGTCTTCACCATCTAAAAGGCCTGACTGAGCTTAGATTTCATGAGTATACTTCGGTCGAAGAACTCATAAGTGAAGGAGAGAAATTTCCCAAGCTTAAAATTCAGGAACTATGTTACGTGTGTGACCTACGCAAAATTTGCAACAATGCCCACATGTTGCCCTTTACCACAGAGTTTAGATTGTCATACTGTCCTCAGTTGAAAAGGCTGCCACGAGGGCTAATGAATGAGAGCAGATCAATTAAGACTTGTGTGATTAAGGGAGAGCAGAAGTGGTGGGATGGTCTGCTATGGCAGGATGATGACTTTAAGTTCTTCCTGCTCCCATATTTCACTCCAAGCAAATTTTTTGACCAGGAATGGTTCCATGATGCGCTCTCATGGCTGAATGGGGATTTCGACTAGGCTGACCACCTTCGATATCTCAACAACTACATGCAACATATGCTTACCAGAAAAACAAAACCAACTGAAAGTAAACATACATGATATGATTCAGGAAATGGGATTGTGGATTTGCATCAGATGTCAAGTCAATTTTTTCACATGATGTGGAATTTGATCTATCATGTGAAGAAATAGATGAGAGGTGGAGAGGGGCAAGGAGGTTTTTATGCTGGAAACGATCAGGCTGCCTAACCAACCAGTTAGTAGTCGTCTATTGACAATGGAGAATGGAAAATTGAGCAAGTTCGTTTTGTTAAGACTGAAGGATAACATTGATCTTAAAGAAATTCGTCAACAATGGGACAATGAATGGAGTTGAAAAAACTAATATTCAACAAGGTCCCAAAGATTTCTAAACAAGCAAGAAGTCCTAGAGTTTGGAGCTCCGGTGCCAGTGTAAGCCACATTGAAAGATTTCAATTGTCTTTTACAGAGATGGTTGGACTGAGAGTTCTCACTTTCCATGTTACCAGTGGGATCTGACAAAGTAGGGAAAATTGTATTTGATATGAAATATGTTTTCAAAAGCAAATTACCTTACTAAGAGATTTAAGGTGTCTCGCTCTTTTCTTCATACAGTTGCCTCAATTGTATCTTCAAGGAGTTTGCTCCTTGAGATCCTAGTTCAATATATGAACATGGTTACTCTTTATTTGCTTGATGTTCATTTGGATTGTATCTAACCATTGATATTCCTAATTATTAAATAACATCGAGGAATTTTTCAAGTACTATGCGTCAAGATAAATCAAACACTATAAAAAGTGTACTGTTAATTAGATCAGTACATAAAGAACAGAAAAGGAAACACAAGTAGAGGGTTTCACTAGCGTGATTTCCTTCTCTCTACATTATAATTGACTATGCTCCTGGCTGGCCTTCTTGTCTTACTTCTCATCTCAATTCATGTTGTAGGTTTACTCGGGGGAAGGGATTATATTCTAGAGGCTCCATGGTCATTAGACTGTTGATTGATGGCTTATTCTCATGAAGAAAACATCACAATTGCCATATTTATTTATTCGAGGGTTTCAATGAATTCAGGTCTGTTTTGGCAATTAGTTGTTCCTTGCTTGATTTTGTTTGTCTAATCATATCATTGGTAAAGATTGTGCATAAAAAATGCAGAGCGAGAAGCTGCACTGATGCACGATTTGTGGCCACCTCAACTACTTTGAAAATTCAGAGGACTTTTTCTTAATTTACACTCGCATGCACAGAATTCTCGATCAAAGTGGAACTTATCATTCATGTTTAGAAACAAGAGATGCAACTAAGGCTGAATCAAATGAGTTCTTGGTTAACATTTTGCTTAATTGAATGCGTTTAAAGCAATGCCCATCTCTGCAGATCCATCATTTTATTTGCTTAATTGAATGTGTTGAAAGTGAATCCTTTCCGTTTTTTCTTGGTGTAATCTTCAGCTGTTTTGAGTTCTTACTTTGCCGGCCATATTGACACCTTCATTTTATTTTCTACTTTCAATTTTCATCCAAAAATCATAGAATTTTCTGCATTTTAATTATCAGATTAACTCTGTAGGAGCAGAAAATGATGGGAGTTGAGAGGATTGGAGCTCAAGAACAAGCAAATGATCAATGAATCTGCATTGTATGCGTATGCTCTTCCTATTGAGGGTGTTTTCAGATTGTCTTCTCATCAAATTATGTCAATGAAAATTATGGGCAGACACATAAATTAATGTTGCTATGATCTTTGCAAGCAATTTGATACATTTACAAGAATTGGCTCCGTTTAATTGAAGGATCCAACGATCTTTACCATGTTGATTATTAAGGCACCCTTCTTTTGAGAGGTCTTTGTGATCGATTAATGAATTGGTAGGCTCTCAACCCTTTGAGCTTCATTTGGGATTGCTAATTTATTCTAACTTCTAACTAGGGCGGAGCAAGAGGTCGGCTCAAAACAAAATTATCGACCGAAGCAAAACCAAAATTGCTGGATCAGTTCGATTTTTCTTAAATTTTGATTCGGTTGGTCTAGACATTGGGTAAATTTTCTAAGTATGGGAAATCTCGGTTTGGAGCCAAACCAAACCAAACGACCGAAAAACTGATAAATTTAAAAAAAACTAAATATTTATTATTTTATGTTTCTTATTCTTAATTTTTTTATTTCTAATTTATTTGAGATGATTAATATAATATTTATATATGGAATACTTTTGAATGTGATTATGATGGTTAAATCATATTTTTAGCTCTATTTATTGTAAAAATAATAATTAATTTTAATAATTTATGTTTCAAATAAACCGAACTAAACTGAACAGAAGTATAATTTTGGTTCGATTTTGTGGAATTTTTTAGTTCGGTTTGGTGTGAAATTTCAACAACCAAACTCCTTTTTTGAAATTCAATTCCGTTGATTCGAATCCAAATTGACCAAATACTCTTCCTTACTTCAAACTTTCTAACCAGGGGTACATGTGGCTATGTTTCACAGCGAGCCGGTCGACAACAACCTGGTTCCCCGCCTGCAGCTGCTCCACTGCCGGGCCCTCCGGCCAGGCTGTTGAACCGCAGCAGCGCCACCAGGTAGAAGACCTCCTCCCCCTCCACCTCCTGTAGCACCACCGACGTCCAACAATCCCACCTGCAACCCACCCGCATTGATGTTAGGATACAAAGATGACTGGAGAAGGTGAGGGACATTTAGGAGGAGGAAAGGTGCGAACTTTGATCGGAGGAGAGGGTAGACAAGCATAGGCCCGTCGACGCCACCCTTGAGGAGGCTCTGGATGACAATGCTGTTGAAGTCGGGGATGTCGCTCTTGGGGATGAAGAGGTTGAGCCACGGGTGCGGCACGGCCCCGGTGCCAGTGGCCCTTGACGCCTCCTCCGCTGCGTTCACCCAGGTGCCATCGGAGTGGGGTGGGGCGGATTGGGCGGGGGCAGTGGCGCGGCGATCGGGAAAAGAGAATTTTGGGGAAATTTAATAATACGTGGCATTCTCGTAATTAAACGTTGCCCCGTCTCAAACTTCAAGTAAAAAATAAAAATTAATTTCAAATAATTTTAAAAAATTCAGAAAAATACAAAAAATATTACAAAATATAATGCAATCCGTAACTTTAAAATGATATATTCTATAATTATTTACTTACCGATTTTGATTGATTCAAGTAAATTAATTTTTGTTGGATTTTTTATAAATAGGTCCGATTTAATGACTCCTTCCAATCCGATTCAACGTCCGATTCTGATTTTTAGAATAATGCTACGGAGGCGCCTACATTGGAGAAAAATTAAAACATGAAAATATTGACCGGTGTCATCATTGGACGAATGACTGCATCCACGTGCTGAGTTCCCACTTTCCTAATTTTGAACTCTTTTAGTAGAACATTTGATGTTGAAGATGGAAGAGCCGGAAATGTTGGATTAAGATCTAAAACTGCTGACCAATTGGCAATTCGTTCAAGGGATGATCTTTTCTTTTGAATTAGTCCACAGTCTGTACATTGTCTTCTTCAAGTAAAGACATATTCAAATGTTGCTATCAATTCACAAAAGCATTCAATACCCCTCTTCAAATTATATGATATTCTTCACCAAAAGACCTGTCAAGGGTCAATAATGGCATGGCTCCAAAGTCTTAGTTTGATAGTTGCTCATTCTTATAATCAATTGCCATTACTTGATGAAAGACATTTACATATACATGATATCTGGTTCTTGTTGATGAACACACAGAAAAGTATTATGTATAAA
>JAURVB010003315.1:0-25479 GCA_033002965.1 Piper betle
TACATCATAGCATGCATGTAGGACTCCGTTAGAACCCAATCGTTCCCATTTATGCATTTCATATTTGCATCTCCATCTTGAGACGCCGAGAGTAGATCCTGGTCGGCTTAACCGAATCTAGTAGATTAACGAAAGGTTCGGTCGCCGATTACATTTCTGGGTCGGTTCACGAGTGAGCCGAAACGGGGTGTTACACATTGACATCTGGTTCCATTCTTGCTTGAAATGAGGCAAACAAAAGAGTCGTTGTTGGAGTAGTCCTTTGTTATAGCGGTGGAGGAGGAGGAGTCAGCGAAGTGCCGATGGGAACTAGTGGCTCTCCTCATACCTCATCACGCACTACTGGTCTCTTCTCTGCTCTGGTTACCAGGAGGGCTATCTGTTTGAGCTCCCTCTTGAATTCTTCTTGGTTTTGCTACATTTGTATCTACACATTGGCCAATCTGGCAATCGTTGTTTCTCTCTCCTATTGACTACTTTCTATGTCGTGGTGGTCATAATGACGACTCTCACCGTGTTTACTAATTGAGACTGGTACACTAGCCTCTCTTGGTGGCATGGTAGTTTTTGGTTGACTAGATGTTATGTTACTGTGATCATGGTTGGGATTGTCTTGTCTAGGCAATGGATGGGATGGGATCCTAATCTGTATCCTATGGGTCTATCTCACCATCTTGTGGGTAATCCCTGCTCTAACATGAACACACTATAATGCCATTGATTGGTAAGAAAATCTACAAACAAAAACATTAAGATAGAAATATACTTGTCCACACAACTTGGAGCAGCTTTTGCACACATGTAACATATAATACATCTATCATCTTAATCAACAAAACGTTAGCTCTGATACCAAGACTGTAGCACCCATTTTCAATTCACCTGCAAACCAAACTGAAATTGCTACTAGCGACCAAACCGTTCACTAATCCAATTGATTATGTGTAACACCTCAAATCCAGTCCATGCTCGTGAACCGAACCGGCATGTTATAGGCCTCGGTTAGGTCGGCTAACCCGAACCCAACTCGTACGGACCTAATCTCGGCGTCTTAAGATGAAGATAACGACTCGTCATGTATGGATAAATTCGAAAATACAGCGGACAGAAGTCTCACCTAAAAGTGCAATAAGGGTCCACCCTGTCAAAATAATATATACAAGTATATATGCATATATCAACAATTTCATTAACACACAATCTAATATATTGCGCACTCTATTCATGTTTCACATTCTATTATGTCTTAACATGTAATCATGTCACATCATCATGTCTCAAGCATTTAATCAAACCATTCACTATATAATAACATCATAAACACAATATAATCACTCAATCGACTGACATGTGTGCAAGCGACAATAGTGCTCCTCCGTCCAAGCTAGGCTCCTCAACTCGTGATTATTACCAACATATAGTATAAAAACACGTCAGTAACAAGTGTTACTAGTCCGGAAAATAAAATAACTATAACAAGCTGGCTATGAGAGCAAACTCTCATATGAAAGAAAACATCATATACTCCACGTGAACACTCTGAAGGGCACTACTGAGGAGCCACTGGGCTGCAGACCCGGTAGCATCCCGAACTTACTGATCTGCTGCTGCTGATGCCGCTCTCGGCATTTTCTTACTTCATTTTCTGGTCTCAAATCCTAAAGCCCTCTCCTCACCTCCATATTTCTCCTGGCCTTGAGCACGAAGGCCGAGTACTCTCAGGCAGTCGCCTTTAGTACCCTTTGAACCACAAGTCCGGACATGAGCTGTACTAAATAGTACCCGTAAACCTCCATGTTCTCCGGGTGTGAGGAACTCAAATGTGGAGTTGTCAGGATCCCTCGGGAATGGAACAGTCCGCTGGCACTAATCCAGAGCCCGCTTTGACTGTCACGGCATCCGCTCATGGTACGTGTAGTCGGTTTCTCCATCTCTCGTCTCACTGAAAACGCGAAAACTATATATATATATATATATATATGTATATATATATATATATATATGGGCTAGGTAGGTATTTATATAATAGACCCGAAGGCAACTTGTGGTGTATCTTATTTTCGAAATCATCCTCGAGGGGCTATTAATCCGAAAATCTGTTCGGTTAGATGGCCCGAGTTAAGTGGGATCCAATAAAATGCCACTTAACCCGTCCTGCAAATAATAAAACAAACATACAATAGAAGAGCATAAAATAGAGGCGAGTCCTAAACGGACCTGGTAGAAGCTCCAAGCGTGTCATCGCGCCTAGGCGGCGAGCTCCTACTCCGTACCTACACATCAAAACTAAATACTAACGCCCGCTAACTAAATAATGCATCAAACTCAACATGACCAATACACACTCACAATACAACCAACATCAATCAACAATCAAATAATCATAAATGTAAATAATCCTAACTCATCCTATTCATACCAATTTTATTATGTTTTTCTAACTTATGTCGTGATCCCTTATCATGCTCTGACTCCATCTACCTCATTAGATCACTTACATTCATCCATTACCAATCAAATCATGCATATCATTACTTCTTTCATGCTCGGACTTTTATCATGTCAATCAATCAATCTTATCATGTTGTGCTAACAATCATTAATTTTAAATAATCAAATCAGAGGTAATTATACCTCTCGTCATCGACAATCGGCGACTGCTAGGGTTTCGTCACGTGTCTCGGAACTCGAATTCGGCGCTCATATGGCGTCCGAAGCTCGATCGGGTTCGACTAGATGAGCTCCGCGAAAGATTCAGTGAATTTCACCGAAACCGGTTTTCCAGCAACTTCGGGCGGTTTTCCGGTGGCTTCAGTAGTTTTCCGACAGCTCTCCGACGATTTTCCGGCGACAATCACCGGTGGCGTCTACTGACTAGATAGG
This sequence comes from Piper betle, assembly GCA_033002965.1. Lineage (NCBI taxonomy): Eukaryota > Viridiplantae > Streptophyta > Magnoliopsida > Piperales > Piperaceae > Piper > Piper betle. The sequence goes on from JAURVB010003315.1 coordinate 2,884, forward strand.
GGTCATATTGGGTATCATTGGAACCGTCTCGGTGAGCCCGATGCATCTACAATGTTGTCATGGCCAGTGGAGGTGGCGGCTCACCGAAAAATGGCAAAACAGAGCCGGCGGCGATGGGTGAGTCGATCCAGCTAGCCTGGGCGGCGACGGCCTCTGCTCCGGTCAAGAAAGGTCGCTAGGTGGTCGAGGGTGTCGAGGCGACCACCTGATCCTAGCGGCGACAGTCGCCAGCGGCAGAATCGACGACGCGACCGAAACGCAGCTGCAGTGCTAGGTGCAGCGATTCTGATGTCGCGGCAGCTTGGCGGTGGCCGGGGTGCTCGAGGCGGCATGGCAACGTCGAGGCAGGGCCTGGCGGCGACGATCGGCGGCAGGTCGGCATCGACGACGGCGGTGGCAACGTCAAGCAAAAGGGGCGGCGCCGGGACAAGGGTTTGGGCGAGGAAGAAGAAAAGGTCGGGGGTGTTTGGTGGCAAACTCGTAAATAAGACTTGACTCGTCTCCGGCTCGAGTCAAGAATAATAACTAAGTCGTATTAAATCCTAAAAAAATTGGGAAAAATCCCATAAAATCAAACAAACACCAAAACATCATAATGATATGCTCTAGAACTATCAACCCACCCAAACTGCCCGTAACGCGTCCTAACGCGGTAAACAGCCTAAAACTAATTCTACGATCCACTATATATAAAAATAAAAAAAATAACTGGCATACTCTCATATATTCTGATAACTCATTCTGTTCTGCTGTGTTCATGACGTTATCATCATATACTTGGGTACGCATGACCCTCATAGCTCATACACGCGACTGGCGTCGACTCAGTACACGTGTTCTGAAACTGACTCGACTCGAAAATAATGGTCGAACCGACCGGTTCTGAATATAAAACCCTGACTCGAATCGTGGGTTTTACAATCTTCCCTCCTTATAAAAATTTCGTCCTCAAAATTTCAACTCAAGGAGGTTCTACTGAACTAATACCTGGAAGCTAGATACACACCAGTTGTATCCTCTACTCTTCGATAGCCATGTACCTCCTCACTTACTGTAGCTGCGCCGTCATGGCGGGTTCTGCTTGTGATGCTGTCAATATCAACATTCTGTTTCTAAGCTATCTGTGCCTGTTCTGACATGACCATCATCATTCTCTTCTGTTCTGATCCCTACTACTGTCTGTGCCTGTTCTGACATTACCATCATCATGCTCTTCTGTTCTGATCCCTACTGCTAACTCGGCAGAAAACCTAGGTCACCCCTAAGGGCCTACTGGGTTGGTCAAGCAGATACTCTAGAGTATCGCAAGGTTCTAATCTGAGCTATGTCTGGGAAAACTACATCGAGGGTAAGACCTACCTGCTAGCATCTACCCATGTCCCTCTAATCCTCATTTGTGAAAAGTCACCTACATGTACTCTCAGGAAACTCTATTCCTAAGTCCTACAACCAACCTAAAGTATGCTATGAGTCTCCTGCTAGGTCGAGTGTATAAACTAATGAGCTGCATGGCTCACTGTCGCTAGTCTAGATCCAACTCTCAGGTGTCCCTATATAAGGAACTGGACCGCTCACTGGGTCCTAGTTGACTCGGTCCTGAGTCAAGTATCTCACTCTGTTCTATAAGAGAACAAGGATAGCTGCTATGACTCTACTGTATACTACGGCTCAGGTGACTATCTATACAACCACTAACTACTGCTGAAAGGAGGCGAGAACACCTGTACATACACAGTGTGTCTCAAGGAGTATGATAACATACTCTGCATGGGGTCTGTAGAGCCTGCATCTAGTCTGTGGCATGTGCTCTGGTCAATGTATACTCATCTCAATCATCTGGATAAACTGATAGTAAAACTGATATATACTAGAGGGGTGAGTGGAAATTCTCAAGTGGAAGCTCTACTATGTCTGACATCTATAGGTTATAGGAAGGGGACTAAATCTCGTGAAAATCTGGTCCCACTACTCAAGAACTCTCAATAGGTAATATCTCATCCTCACATGTGGTATCTGACGCCAGGTAAATGGGGAAATCCACTAGGTTAAGAAAAACCCGCTACATAGGTATGTCACTCTGATCTATGGTAAGGTCAAGGTATCATGCAAGTGGCAAGGGAGATGAAATCCCTATGTAGCGTACTGGGTGGCCAAAATATCGGTAGGTCTATGGACTTGTCTCTAAGATCACCATAATTCACTATGCCACAGGTGATCAGGCTGTGGAACAGTCAATCAATGACGAATCTCAGAAATGGCTCCTAAGTGGCTCTAGTTCAATCAGCTAACAGTAGGCACATGTTTCTCGATACCGTACTAGTCACGCACTTCTAAATGGGCGGGGTTCAAATGACCCAAAGAACCACTGTCTCCCCTCAAGTCTACGGGGACTCATAGTGAGGTTTGACACGTGTCTCGTCCGCTCTTCAGTGGTGTGTGACCTGCCGTCCTGTACCGATTTGTAGTACTAATCTTGACCCACATGACTACTACCGCTGTGGTAGACTCTCAAGCAAGGCTATCAATCAAGATGAGCATACACTGGTATCGCTCTCTAGTCAGCATGGCCTGTTCTGTTTGAAGTCCATGTCTACATCGCCCTCAAGCTAGGGTGAAATCCTCATCGGAAGATCGGTCTGCAACATCTACCTGCACTGTAAGCCCTAATCAATACCATTAAGGTACTTCTATACTTAGGGTAAGGCTCAACCCTATGGTTCAAGGTGAGAACCTAATTGTGCTAGCGAAACACAAGGGAATCACTATCCTTCTAAAGGACACTTCCTCACTAACCTTCTATCTATGCCCAATCCTCTAATACAAGTCTAACTCCTATCACTGGCGGCCCATCGCTAAATAGGTTCAAGCTGCGTGTGTGACCATCTACTAACCGTCTAATCTACGTATGTTGGTTGTAGCCCATAGAACGTACTATCATGCAAGTCTGAACAATCTAATCATTGTGACCGTCCCATCTGGAGGTCATATTGTCATGTTCCCTGATTCTGTCCATGCGCATCCCTATGAGACTATCAATAACAGTGTCTAATGGGGTTATCTTGCAATATACATCTGACCCAAGGGTGTCAGGTCAAGACAATGATTGCAAGAGAGCTGTGAAGTTGAATCCTATGCTATCTCATCCAAATAACCTCAATTTTTCTAACTCTTCTTTGTTCTGCTAATTTCCATTGTAGCTGTAACACCCCATTTCGGCTTACCCGTGAACCGACCCGAAAATGTCACCGGCGACCGAACCGTTCGCTAATCTACTGGGTTCGGTTAAGCCGACCCGGATCTACCCTCGGTGTCTCAAGATGGAGATGCAAACATGGAATGCATGGATGGGATGCGTGGGTTCTAACGTAGTCCTACATGCATGCTATGATGTGCAAACAAAACAAAACCATGCAACGGCAAGAAAATTTTAATTAAAAATTATCCACAACAAGGGTATATAAATATTTTATCAAAATACGATAAAACATGATAATCTACCGTAGCATTCATCGTTATCTCTTTCGTTTCAATTGAACCGAGCCTGAACTCCAAACTCACTACTCATTCATATTTATCCATTCATTTCATATCAAGCAATTTATCTAAACAAACACATCAAAATTATCATTCACATAGCAATAACACACCGTCATTATACGTTACACGCGGCAGGTACATGTGTGCGCGGTTCCGTGCTGCTCCTCCGCGGTCCCGACAGCTTTCATCGCTCGCATTCCTCACCTACATATATATAGAAAAACCGTCAGTAACGAGTGTTACCGGCCCGGAAAATAACTAATATCAATCTGGCACAGGAGAGCAAACTCTCCTGTTGAATCAAAACCATATACTTCCTCAAGAACTCTCATCAGGGCACATACGGGAGCCGTCGCCCTCGGGTCGACAGCGTCCCCCTATCTTTCACATTCTCATACCTCGGCCATTTCTCTATCGCTTCTCGCATCAAATCTCATTCCTTTCCGCCCTCTGCACCTTCCATATTACTCCTGGCCTTGAGCACGAAGGCCGAGTACTCTCAGGCAGTCGCCTTCAGTACCCTTTGAAACCACAAGTCTAGACATGCGCTGCAATGCAGTACCCGTGAACCTCCACACTTCTCCGGGTTTGAGGAACTCAAAGGTGGAGTTGTCAGGATCCCTCGGGAATGAAACGGCCCGCACACCATTCCAGAGCCCACTATCGACACACACGTGCCCGCTCGCGTAGCACGGTAGTCGGATTTCCCTCATTCCACCTCTCACTGAAAACACGAAAACTATACATATATATAGGCTCTGGGTTGGGATTTATACAATAGGCCCGAAGGCAACATGAGCTGGATCTGAAGTTCGAAAACAAACTCGAGGGATCTCATCCTCGAGGGTTATTAATCCGGAAAATTGTTGGCTAAATGGCCCGAGTTAAGTGGGATCCGATAAAACGCCACTTAACACGTCCTGCATGTAATAAATCAAATACACAATAGAATAGCGTAAATCAGAGAACGAGTCCTAAACGGACCTGGTAGAAGCTCCAAACGGGTCCACGCGCCTAGGCGGTGAGCTCCTACACCGTACCTCGCATTGTCGAAGATCGGCGACGGCTAGGGTTTCCGTTTCATGGCTCGAAACTTGAATTTGGCACCTAGCGGCGTCCGAAGTCCGATCAGATTGGACCAGATGCATTCGGCGGATGATCCGGTGAATTTCCCACAAATCCAATTTTTCGGCGGTTCCGGCAGTTTTCCGGCGACGATTTCCGTGACTCGAGTCAGAGTTTTACGGGAGTGAACCAGTCGGTTCGAGTCGAGTCAGCTTCATGGACCGCGAGCTGGGTTGAGGCCAGCTGTGAGTTATGAGCAATGAGGGTCATGTATGCTCAAGTGTATGATGATAACGCCTGAAAGATGATGAAAAAAATGGGTTATCAAGTATATGGAGGTATGCAGTATTGATTGTTATTTTTATTTGATCGAAGAATAGTTTTAGGCCGAATAACGAATTAGGACGCGTTTGACGATATTCGGGTGGGTTATTAGTTATAGAGCATGTCATTTGGATGTTATTGTGTTTGTTTTATTTTATAGAATTTTTCCATATTTTTCTAGATTTTTTTTAGAATTTATTACGAACTAGTTATTATTTTGACTCGAGTAGGAATCGAGTCAATACTTATTTACGAAAATGCCATCGCACACACTTCTTCTTCCTCCCGACCCTTTTTTTTCCAAAACCCTATCCACCGCCGCCGCCCCTTGTGGTCGCCGCCGCCGCCGCTGCCGACGCCGTGCTGCCGCCAATCGACGCCGCCCCGCCCCGCCGTGAAGTCGCCGTGCCGCCACGACCCACCCCGGCCACTGCCTCGCCGCCACGACGCCGGATTTGCCCCACGAACCGCGACGCTCCGCCCGTCGATTCCGCCGCCGTTCGGCCGCCGTCGCCGCCGCTGCGACCACCAGTACCACCCCCTCGCCGTTGCCGACATTTCCCCCATCCTCCCGACCGCCGTCGAGGCCGGCCGGAGCCCCGATTGGAGAACGCCGCCGCCGCCGCCCGTTTTCAACGCCGCCGCCGACGGCCATCGCGGCCTCGGTTGCTCTGTTTGACACCGCCATCGGACCAAGCTCGTCGAGCTGGTGCCGATAGACCCCCTGATTGCTCCGTCCCGAATCGTCGCCGGAAAACCGTCGGAATCCGCCGGAAAACCGCCGACACGCGCCGGAAAACCGCCGGAACCGTCGGAAATTGGATTCGCGGGAAATTCGCCGGATCCGGACGAACTCCACCGTTCGAGTTCCTCAAACCCGGAGAACGCTAGTGCGACGGTTTACGGGTACTGCAATGCAACGCATGTCTAGACTTGTGGTTAAAAGGGTACTGAAGGCGACTGCCTGAGAGTGCTCGGTCATTTGTGCTCAAGGTCAGTGAGTAATATGGAAGGTGCAGAGTTGGCTGGTAAGGATATGAAATTTGATGCGATTGTAAGCAATAGAGAAATGGCCAAGGTATGAGAATGAGTAAAGATAGGGAACGCTGTCGACCTGAGGGCGACTAGCCCGACGTACGACGGCTCACTGATATGTGCCCTGATGAGAGTTCTTGAGGAAGTGATATGGTTTTGATTGTAACAGGAGAGTTTGCTCTCCTGTGCCAGATTGATATTAGTTATTTTCCGGGCCGGTAACACTCGTTACTGACGGTTTTTCTATATATATGTAGGTGAGGAATGCGAGCGATGAAAGCTGTCGGGACTGCGGAGGAGCAGCACGGAACCGCGCACACATGTACCTGTCACGTGTAATGTATAATGATGGTTGTTTAATGCTGTGTGGATGATTATTACAATGTTTTTGTCTTGATGAATTACTTGTTATGAAACGAACCGATAAATATGCATGAGTAGGGAGCCTTGGAGTTCAGACTCGGCTCGGGTAAAAATGAATGAGATAATGATTTAATGTCATGGTAGATTATCATGTGTTATCGTATTTTCATAAAATATTATATATTTTCTTTTGGTTTCTCATTTATTATTTTGTCTTGTTTTTGCTTGTACATCACAGCATGCATGTAGGACCGCGTTAGAACCCAATCGTTCTCATTCATGCATTTCATATTTGCATCTTCATCTTGAAACGCCGAGAGTAGATCCTGGTCGGCTTAACCGAATCTAGTAGATTAACGAACGGTTCGGTCGCCGGTGACATTTCCGGGTCGGTTCACGGGTGAGCCGAAACGGGGTGTTACAGTTGTGGTATCAGAGCCAACTCTTGGCCTATGTTTACTGATAGAGAGCCAACTCTTGGCGTATGCGCTCTGATACCGGTTGTGGTATCAGAGCCAACTCTTGGCATACTAACCCTTGGTTGATTAAGATGGTAGATGCATTACAGGTTACATGTGTGCCGAAGCTGCTCCGAGCTGTACCGACAGGTATTTTTCTGTCTTTATGTTTTTGTTCACAGATATTCTTACCTAACAGTGGTGTGACAGGGTGAGTAGATTAGAGTAGGGTACACAAACAGGATGGTGACACAGACCCGTCAGACGCAGATCAGGACCCCATCGCCTCCAGTAGTCAGACAGGATAGTCCCGACCATGGTCACAGTGACACAGCTTTCAGTCGACCTAGGACCACCATGCCACCAGCAGAGACGAGTGTACCAGTATCAGCGAGTCGTCGCACGGAGAGTCATCGCCGAGACAGTCGACGCGACAGTCACCGCAGTGGGAGTAGTCGACAGGAAAGGGATGCTGCAATAGCTAGGCTAGTTGAGGTTCAGATGCAAATGCAGCAGAATCAGGAGGAATTTAGGAGAGAGCTCAGACAGATAGCTCTATCAGTGGCTAGGGCAAAGAAGAGACCAGCCGTGGATGAAGAGGCGCAAGGAGAGCCAGTAGCGCCCATGGGCCCTCCGCCGCCGCCTCCTCCTCCACCGCTGCAACAGGGAGCTACCCCCGCAACAGCTCCTCTGGTTGCCCCACTTCAGGCAAGGATAAGACAGGACGTCGATGGACCTGCGATAGCAGGCAGCGGGCAAACTGTAGGGGGAGTGGAGCAGTTGGAGGTGACAGTGTACCAGTTGGTACGGGATCACAGATTCCTCGTTATGAGCAAGCAGAGGGATCAAATAGATCTGTAGACGTGAGGAGTTTGGAATTGTGGCAATATGAGAGATTCGTGAAGAATGGCGGACGACCTTTCTTTGGGAAGTTGGATGCTGAGGAGGCATTCCTATGGATATCGTCGGCCATAGGAGTGTTTGATAGTATGGCATGCCCCGTAGAACACAGAGTGCGCGTCGTCACAGGAGCATTCCAGGACGAAGCCAGGATATGGTGGAGTTCGGTCCAGAATTCTGTATTCGCCCATCGTCAGCCCCAGGACATCACATGGGAGGAATTTAAGGCGGAATTCGATGGAAAGTATTTTCCACCAGATGTTAGGAGAAGGAAGGAACGAGAGTTCCAGATGTTGAGGCAAGGGCCTATGACCGTAGTACAGTATGAGACGAGGTTTAGAGCGTTGGAGAGATTTGCACCAGATTTGGTTCCAACCGAAGGAAGAAGAATAGAGCGCTTCTATGAAGGCCTCCATCATGAGATTCGGATGGCATACTTGGATAGGAAGTTTACTACCCTCGGTGACGTAGTGAGAGCTGCAGGTGAAGCAGAGCGGGTGATAGCTACACGACCACGTCGAGATGTCGACCAGAGGCAGCAACATCCGAGGCCATATCAGCCAGAGCAGGGGGCACAGCAGAGACGACGTGTAGATGCGCCAGTAGCCATGAGAGCCATGGATGGCCAGGTATAGGGCAGCAGAGCCCCATTCTATCAGAGTTGCCAACGCCATCATTGGGGAGAGTGCAGAACAAGCAGAAATGTATGCTACAATTGCAGTCAGCCAGGGCACTGAGCCGCAGAGTACAGAGTAGGCACTAGGGTTTGTTGCAACTGCGGTCAGCCAGGACATAGGGCCGCAGAGTGCAGAGGAGGCACTAGGGCCTGTTATAGTTGTGGTCAACCGGGACATATGGCTGCAACGTGTCCGACTAGCCGGAGCTAGCAGTTGACCCTCCCAGCGCCTCAGCAGAGACTTGCACTTCCAACTCCCCAACAGCAGTCACAGCAGAGTGGACCAGGGAAACAACCGAGTATAGAGGAGATTCCAGTGGTCTGCGAATTTATAGATGTATTTCTTGAGGAGATTACTGGATTGCCGCCAGACAGAGAGGTGGATCTTGCCATCGAGTTGATGCCTGGCACAGCCCCAATTTCGAGAGCTCCGTATAGGATGGCACCTCTGGAGCTCAAGGAACTGAAGGAACAGCTACAGACACTGTTGGACCAAGGATTCATCAGACCGAGCGTTTCCCCTTGGGGCGCGCCGGTGTTATTTGTGAGGAAGAAGGATGGAAGCATGCGGTTATGCATAGATTATAGGATGCTAAACCATGCAACGGTTAAGAATAGATACCCTCTTCCTCGTATTGATGATTTATTTGACCAGTTGAGCTTAGCAGTTGTCTTTTCGAAGATTGATTTGAGATCAGGATACTACCAACTGAGGATTAGAGCAGAAGACATCCCGAAGACTGCGTTCAGGACGAGATATGGACACTACGAGTTTCTGGTCATGCCGTTTGGATTGACCAATGCTCCAGCAACATTTATGGACTTGATGAACCGAGTGTTCAATCAGTACTTGGACCAGTTTGTGATCGTCTTTGTGGATGACATACTGGTATATTCTTCATCTAAGGAAGAACATGCGCAACACCTGAGGATTGTGTTGCAAACACTGAGAGAGCATAGGTTGTATGGGAAATTTTCGAAGTGCAGTTTCTGGTTGTCAGAGGTGAATTTTCTCGGCCACATCATCTCAGCATCAGGCATCTCAGTGGATCCAGCTAAGATAGAGGCAGTAGTGCAGTGGGAACAACCGAAGACACCTACGGAAGTTCGAAGTTTTCTGGGATTGGCTGGATACTACAGACGGTTCATTCAGGACTTCTCTTCCATAGCAGCCCCTCTGACGCGACTGACTAGGAAAGAGGAACGGTTCATATGGACAGACGAATGTGAGCGGAGTTTCAGGATGCTAAAGGAGAGGTTGACTTCGGCGCCTATCCTCGCATTGCCTGAGGGACATGAGGATTTTGTAGTGTATACTGATGCCTCAGGGATTGGCTTAGGTTGTGTTTTGATGCAGAAGGATAAGGTTATTGCTTATGCATCTCGTCAGCTCAAGGTGCATGAGCGTAACTATCCTACTCATGACCTAGAGCTTGCTGCAGTCATATTCGCTCTCAGAATATGGAGGCACTATCTATATGGGACATCTTTCAGACTTCTAACTGATCACCAGAGTCTGAAATATATCTTCACGCAGAAGGATCTGAATAGCAGACAGAGGAGATGGTTGGAGATGTTAGCTGATTACGAGGTCGACATAGCATACCATGAGGGCAAGGCGAATGTGGTAGCCGATGCATTGAGCAGGAAGCCAGGATTCTTGTACACCGCAGGATTAGCAGCATTGTCAGTGACCGAGCACACTACGAGCCAGAGACAGTTAGTTGGGATGATGGCGCGACTTACGATTCAGCCAAGCGTGCTTGAGCAGATTCGGATTGCACAGGAGGTAGATCCGCAGTTGAAGCAATGGTTGGAACACGGAACACATCAGGAATTGGCCAGGGATACAGACGGATTAGTCAGATTGAGAGGCCGACTATTCGTGCCTAATGTCCCAGAGTATCCCGGACTTCGAAGTACTATTCTTCACGAAGCTCACACGTCGAGATGCTCAGTACACCCAGGTGGAGTGAAGATGTACCACGATGTCCGACGAACCTATTGGTGGCCAGGAATGAAGAGAGAAGTATACGATACAGTGGCTAGATGTTTGGTATGCCAGCAAGTGAAAGCCGAGCACGTACGTCCAGGTGGAATGCTACAACCTTTGGAAACCCCAGAGTGGAAGTGGGAGAGTATAGCTTACGACTTTGTAGTTGGTTTACCTAAGACCCGCCAACAAAAGGATGCGATATGGGTCATAGTGGATCGACTTACAAAGAGCGTACACTTCATACCGATCAGGATGGATTACCCACTGACCACATTGGCTACGCTATACAGAGATCAGATAGTCAGGTTACACGGCGTACCACGGGAGATCATATCAGACAGGGATCCGAGGTTCACATCGCGATTTTGGAAGGCTTTTCAGGCAGCTATGGGTACAGAATCGAGATTCAGCACAGCTTTCCATCCTCAAACAGATGGACAGACGGAAAGAACCATACAGACCCTGGAAGACTTGCTTCGCGCATGTATCCTAGATTTCGGAGGGAGTTGGGAAGAACACCTACCTTTGGTGGAATTCTCCTACAACAACAGCTATCAGGCCACGATTGGAATGGCACCGTTCGAAGCACTGTACGGCAGACCATGCAGATCCCCAGTGTGTTGGGTGCAGGGCAGCGAACCAGTGGTAGTTGGGCCAGAAATGATCCAGCAGACACAGGAGGTGGTAATGAGGATTAGAAGAAGAATGAGGTCAGCTCAAGATAGACAGAAGAGTTACGCAGACCAGCGCAGACGTGAGGTTCATTTCGCGTTAGGAGATCACGTTCTCCTGAAGGTCTCTCCGACTAAGGGAAACACGAGATTCGGGACGCGGGGAAACTCAGTCCGCGCTATATTGGACCCTTTGACGTGATTGAGCGCATTGGACCAGTGGCATATAGGCTAGCATTGCCTCCTCACCTATCAGCCGTGCATGATGTCTTCCACGTGTCGATGTTGAAGAAGTATCACCCTGACAACTCTCATGTTGTCAGCTTCAAAGAGGTAGAGCTGCAACCGGACCTGACGTACCCAGAGGAAGCAGTCCAAATCGTGGACCGAAGAGTGAAGATTCTCCGAAGAAAAGAAGTTCCCTTAGTACGAGTGCAATGGACCCGACGAGGAGTTGAAGAAGCTACGTGGGAACGAGAAGACGAGATGAGGAAGCGATACCCGGAGTTGTTCGAGCAACCAGCTTCACGACCAGGCACTACGCCAACACGTACATTTAGATGAGGAACATGATGGAAACTTCCTTGGTTAAAATTTCGAGGACGAAATTTTTCTAAGGAGGGAAGGTTGTAAAACCCGTGACTCGAGTCAGAGTTTTACGGGAGTGAACCAGTCGGTTCGAGTCGAGTCAGCTTCATGGACCGCGAGCTGGGTTGAGGCCAGCTGTGAGTTATGAGCAATGAGGGTCATGTATGCTCAAGTGTATGATGATAACGCCTGAAAGATGATGAAAAAAATGGGTTATCAAGTATATGGAGGTATGCAGTATTGATTGTTATTTTTATTTGATCGAAGAATAGTTTTAGGCCGAATAACGAATTAGGACGCGTTTGACGATATTCGGGTGGGTTATTAGTTATAGAGCATGTCATTTGGATGTTATTGTGTTTGTTTTATTTTATAGAATTTTTCCATATTTTTCTAGATTTTTTTAGAATTTATTACGAACTAGTTATTATTTTGACTCGAGTAGGAATCGAGTCAATACTTATTTACGAAAATGCCATCGCACACACTTCTTCTTCCTCCCGACCCTTTTTTTTCCAAAACCCTATCCACCGCCGCCGCCCCTTGTGGTCGCCGCCGCCGCCGCTGCCGACGCCGTGCTGCCGCCAATCGACGCCGCCCCGCCCCGCCGTGAAGTCGCCGTGCCGCCACGACCCACCCCGGCCACTGCCTCGCCGCCACGACGCCGGATTTGCCCCACGAACCGCGACGCTCCGCCCGTCGATTCCGCCGCCGTTCGGCCGCCGTCGCCGCCGCTGCGACCACCAGTACCACCCCTCGCCGTTGCCGACATTTCCCCCATCCTCCCGACCGCCGTCGAGGCCGGCCGGAGCCCCGATCGGAGCACACCGCCGCCGCCGCCCGTTTTCAACGCCGCCGCCGACGGCCATCGCCGCCTCGGTTGCTCTGTTTGACACCGCCATCGGACCAAGCTCGTCGAGCTGGTGCCGATAGACCCCCTGATTGCCCCGTCCCGAATCGTCGCCGGAAAACCGTCGGAATCCGCCGGAAAACCGCCGACACTCGCCGGAAAACCGCCGGAACCGCCGGAAAATTGGATTCGTGGGAAGTTCGCCGGATCATCCGCCGAACGCACCCGGTCCAATCTGATCGGACTTCGGACGCCGCTAGGTGCCGAATTCGAGTTTCGAGCCGCGAAACGGAAAACCCTAGCCGTCGCCGATTTTCGACGACGCGAGGTATAATTTATTTTAACTTAATTAATTGAAAGTATTGATTATTAGAATTTGCATGCTATGATTGATGAATTGTGCATTGTAATTACTTATATAAATGTGGATTTGATTTAGAATAAAATATGAAATTTGTGGAATTGTGTGGTGTTAAAAATAGAAGTTATGAAACTAATTAGGGTTATTAGGTAATGATCATGATCTAATGCAAACTAGCCTAAGTAGACTTGCTAGAATTGATATAAGTTAATGTGTGTTGCTTGATGAGTGATTGTGTTGATTGTGCGTGCATGCTATAGGATGTGTGATTCATCATGCGGGCGTTAGTTTTTAGCTTGATTGTGTAGGTACGGTGTAGGAGCTCGCCGCCTAGGCGCGTGGACCCGTTTGGAGCTTCTACCAGGTCCGTTTAGGACTCGTTCTCTGTTTTACGCTACTCTATTGTTTATTTGATTTATCATGTGCAGGACGAGTTAAGTGGCGTTTTATCGGATCCCACTTAACTCGGGCCATTTAGCCAACAGTTTTATTTCGGATTAATAACCCTCGAGGATGAGATCCCTCGAGTTTGTTTTCGAACTTCAGATCCAGCTCACGATGCCTTCGGGCCTATTGTATAAATCCCAACCCAGGCCTATATATATATAGTTTTCGTGTTTTCGGTGAGAGATGGAATGAGGGTTACTTGCGGCCACGTCTTCAGATAGGGCGTGTGCCCGGAAGAGCGGGCTCTGGAGCTGGGGAGAACCCACTTCGTTCCCGAAGGATCCGGACAACTCCACCTTTGAGTTCCTCAAACCCGGAGAAGTGTGGAGGTTTACGGGTACTGCAATGCAGCGCATGTCTAGACTTGTGGTTCAAAGGGTACTGAAGGCGACTGCCTGAGAGTGCTCGGCCTTTGTGCTCAAGGCCAGGAGTAATATGGAAGGTGCAGAGGGCGGTAAGGAATGAAATTTGATGCGAGAAGCAATAGAGAAATGGCCAAGGTATGAGAATGAGAAAGATAGGGGGACGCTGTCGACCCGAGGGCGACGGCCCGACGACGACGGCTCCCGTATGTGCCCTGATGAGAGTTCTTGAGGAAGTATATGGTTTTGATTCAACAGGAGAGTTTGCTCTCCTGTGCCAGATTGATATTAGTTATTTTCCGGGCCGGTAACACTCGTTACTGACGGTTTTTCTATATATATGTAGGTGAGGAATGCGAGCGATGAAAGCTGTCGGGACTGCGGAGGAGCAGCACGGAACCGCGCACACATGTACCTGCCGCGTGTAATGTATAATGATGGTTGTTTAATGCTGTGTGGATGATTATTACAATGTTTTTGTCTTGATGAATTACTTGTTATGAAACGAACTGATAAATATGAATGAGTAGGGAGCCTTGGAGTTCAGACTCGGCTCGGGTAAAAATGAATGAGATAATGATTTAATGTCATGGTAGATTATTATGTGTTATCGTATTTTCATAAAATATTATATATTTTCTTTTGGTTTCTCATTTATTATTTTGTCTTGTTTTTGCTTGTACATCACAGCATGCATGTAGGACCGCGTTAGAACCCAATCGTTCTCATTCATGCATTTCATATTTGCATCTTCATCTTGAGACGCCGAGAGTAGATCCTGGTCGGCTTAACCGAATCTAGTAGATTAACGAACGGTTCGGTCGCCGGTGACATTTCCGGGTCGGTTCACGGGTGAGCCGAAACGGGGTGTTACAATAAATCCACTCCTGTCTCTTACATATCTTGGCTGCTAATAACTCGCCTTAGGTTGTCCAGTTATGCGTGTCTGATCTGGAGGGGTTTAGATCATGGTGCTAACACATATGATGGTAAACTTATGCTAAACCCACTCTAATCTCTTGAAATTTGGGTGGATGCTTTCATCAGTGTTGACTGACCCTCAAATGGCAATCACTGGTCTGGTACCTTATCTCTAGTGGAATCCTATCAAATATCTGATCTCATAGGCAATAGTAGTCCTGATCTTTTTCTCATCATATCGAAACCTATATCTGGCTAAGTGAAGCCAAAACTATTGCCCGTAGGCCATAATCTAGTGGAAGAGGGAGGTGGTGAAGTGCTAATCGAACTATCGATCCACCACACTACTCATCCTCACTTATCACTATCTTCTGGAAGTGGTCCATCTCATGTGCCAACTAACTTGCTATTATCTCTATACTTCAAGCTCCTTACTATTACCCTATTTCTTTTTAACTCAATTAATCAAATTCTATCATGTTGTGCTAATAATTATCATTTTTAAGTAATTAAATCGGAGTTTATTATACTTCGCATCATCGGCAATCGGTAACGACTAGAGTTTCTTACGCAGTTCAAAACTCGAATTCAGCACTTGGCGGCATTTGAAGTTCGATCGACACTGGGATGTGCAATGCTAGGGCACGGCTTCGAGGTGTTGTGTAGGTTGAGCGGCCACGGGAAGGTTAGGGACAGCACGGCAATGACTAGGCAACAATGCAGCGGTCGTGGGGCGTCAACGACAATAAGGGGCAACAAAAGGGTGAGGGAGGGAGAATGGTCGGGGAAGGGTTTTGAGGTAATTTTATAGTTAAAAAGTTGACTTTGTTCCTACTCGAGACAAAAATAATAACTAACTCTTAATAAATTAAAAAAACCCAAAAAATATAAAAAAATATCATAAAATATGATACACACCATAATATCAAAATGAGATATTTATGACTAATAACTCATCCAAACTACTATACAATGCTCTCTAATACATTATTTGACCTAAAAATAATTTTTTGACTAAATACATAAAAAAATAGTTGCAATTTTTTATATGCTCTGATAAGTCACTTCTCATCATTTTTTTGATTTTATCATCATATATTCAGAAATATTTAACCTTTATCACTGATAACGTATGACTGGCCTCAATTAGCACACGAGTCATAAAATTGATTCGAGTCGAACGGATAATTAAACCGGCTAATTTATTAATGTAAAACTCTAACTTAAATCACTGGTTTTATACACACCATAGACAAAGTATTTTGTACCTTTTGGAAAATGCTTATATATTTTACAAAAGTGGCGTACTCTTGAGAAGGTATTTGATGGTAGGTGAGAAGACCGATTATTATCGTGTTTAGCTCCGATCGTGTCCGAATCAAACAAGGTGTACATCCCCAAAATACCCCCGACGATTTGCAAGACTAAAGAGGGCACGATCCTTCGTGTCCTTCCCTCTAGGGTTCGGTAGGAGAGAAGGGGGAGAGGTTTGGCCATGGCGAAGTTCAACGTGGTGCAGAAGCAGCGGCGCCAGAAGCTGGCGGAGATGAAGCGGTCCGCCCACGGAGACCCCATTACCCGCAAGCTCAAGTCCAAGCCCCAGCCCTCCTCCCTCTCTGGCAAGCGCAAGCAAAAGCTCTTCAAAAAATGGCGCCGAGTAACTAATCTTAGCCCCTTCCCTTCTTCTTCTTTTTTTTGTTGGGGTGTTTAGGTTTGATTCGATGGTTTTGGGGTTTTGATTCGACTGTTTGCGCGTGATTGTGGTTTTGTTGGTAGGAGCAAAAAGAGGGCTTGGAGCATGGCCTGGACACAATGGAAGACATTGAGATGGCTGTTGCAGGTGGTAAATTTTATTTTATTTCTTTTTATTTTAAGAAAATTCTACAGTAATTTGGAGGTAATGATAATATAATGAACTGCAAGGAAGAAATGGGGTGAATTTTGGGGAAAAGAGGGACAAAATACCAAGGCTTGGGGAAAGACGATAAATCGGGAAGATGATGGAACTATTTTTAGCACGCATTTGTTTTTTTTTATTTGTTTGCCCACTGCTATAATTTTGCTTCATATTTGATACTGTGCATGGTGTATATTGTAAAAAGGAGGCCTGTTCTTGGTTAATTTAGAGGGTCTGATAAACAATAACTTCATCTGCTTCTTCTTTGCCTTGTGATATTTTCATAGGAGGAAGCTTAGTACTTGCTGTTGCTGATATAAGGATATCAGCAACTTTTAAATCTTGCCACCAATTTAAATCATATGGTTGTGATTATTACATAGGAGTATCAGTAGCTGCTGATACTAATTATTTTCTTTTCATAATGTGTGCTTTTACAATGATTATTTGTAATTCCGCAAACCTGGTGTTTCTAAAGCTTGTCATTAAGCTTGTTGCTGCAGCTTCGAGTAGCATGTTCTACCATAGGAATACTAGAATTTAATGCTATGTATGTGGTTTTTCCTGTACTTGTTAACTTTTTGTTCTGTTGTCTCTGGCTTTTTGGAAACTTTTTGTCATGTCAGTAAAAACCATATTTGGTGCGTGCAAAATCTTATATACTTAAATCTGCCATTTAGGGACTTCACATGATAGTACCGGTGCTTCTCATGATTTGAAGAAGAAAGCGCCTGTGAAAATTCATTTGAAGAAGGGCGGGAGGCTGAGGATAAAGAAGCTAAGGAATAAAGGTGCGCTGAGTCACTCTTCTTCCTCTTCTTCGTTTGTATCCTTCTCCTAGCCCCCACGGCTTCCATCCCGCTATAATTTTTAGCGGCTGTTTTTCTTGTGTCACAGAAAAAAACAAGGGAGGGAAGAATAATCGACCTCCAACATCTGCAGAAATCGACGCCATGGTAGAGTGACAACAAAGGTTTAGCCTCTCAACTCGCCTAGTTATGTGTTTCGGGAAGCCAATTTTTACCAGGCGGCTGCTTTTACTTTGGATAACCCCGATATGAAATGGTGGAATGTGGACTATAACTTGCATATATACCTACCTGTCTTGCTGGTTTTTTTCCTTTGTTTTCGGTTGCCTTGGAAGTGTACACTTTTGAAGGCCACAAGCATTAAGAAGAAATGCATTGGGGGCAGATTATTATTTTTGCAGACGAATTTTGTATCTTGGGTTGCATATTGTTCAATCGATCATTGATTACAACGATATAGTTTAAAAAAAATAATGACATTTCCTTCTTTAGAAATCCTAGTTAAGGCAACTGCACAACTTTTAATCCACTACTTTGTCCAAAATGTGTTGAGTGTAGGAGCTGAGGATTTTTGTTCATAAATTTTTATCTTGTCGTAAATGGGAGCTAGTAAAATTGCAATCTAATTTGTATTGGTAAATTTGGGCTGTAAATTTTTATTAACAAGTTACTGAGATTAGTTTTTTATAAGTTGTTGACGGTATGGTAAAAAAATATTAGTTAGAAGACAGACTTTATGTACGCATGCCGTCGGTCTACAACACTGTCTTATTCCTTTCCTACCTACAAACTTATGCGTATAGTTGTCAGCTTCTGTCTTCTCCTCCACCGCTTTACAATATCCATAAAATACGAAGCCCGATGATCTTCCATGAAGTTGTAAGAGTGCTGGACAACCTTTCCTCCATTTGAGAATGCTCATCCTCGTTAGGGGTGGGCGCGGACGTCCGAATTGGTCCGTCCGTCCGAAGTCCGAAGTATGTCTCGACCGAATTTGACCGAATTAAAACAAACCAAACATGGACATTTCTTTGTCCGACCGAATGACCGACCGAATGACCGATATTTTACATCAATAATATAATATTTTCAACATTTGTAAGGCTAATATTATAGTTTATAAAAATTTTAAAATGTAATATACAGTAAATTAATTAAGTTCATACATAAAATTGATATTTAATATCTTAAATAACAAAAAATGACATACATAGGATAAAAGTCACTCTTATTATAAGCTATAAATACTTTGAGAGTTAAGACCCAACAATCTCCTGTGTGAAATAACATAAAAAGATGACAAGTAAAGCCAATGATGAAACATTCAAAATTTCAATTATATCGCCAATAGTATATGATGTTTGTTCTGCAAGAAAGCATCTGTTCTCATGCAAATGTGAGTGAACAGTTAATCAGGTGCGCTAGTTTCATTCTTTAATAAGCACCAACGTCTCAAGTAACGAAACATTTCGAAGAAAAAGTAGATTCGAAAACTACGACTTTAAACAAGCTAAAGTTTGGTATAAAAAAGAACAGGCCAGATTTTATAAATTAATCTCAACAAAAATTTCACCATCCTTCAATCTTTGTATCCCTCAACAGAAAACAATCTTTGAAATTTGGTATTCTCCAGCAATTATCAAAATGCTAAGTATAGCAAGGGAAGCAAAGAGATAACATCATAAGTAGGATACACATATTTAGAATGTGTTCAATATGATCTGCTCACAGTACTGCCGTTGTGCTTGTCAACATTTAGCATAATTAGTTGAAAATGTAAGAGTTTACATAGTGAGAAACAACTTAAACGAATTACCATTCTTAATTTCATCAATAAGGCCATCCCCACCAACAATGTCAGCTCCAGCAAGAAACCAGCTAATAAAGTCACACAAACACAGTAATTCCAACCCCTGAAAAAGCCAAAACTCATTTTCAAATGTCAAAATTAAGCATCACTAATAACTAGTACTAATGATAATAGACAGACACAAATTTCCCATAGATCACACAAGTGAATTAACACACTCAATTACAACAAGACAAGCAACTACTCCTATAGCAAAACAACTAGCTAACACATGCAAACAAACACATGAGCAAGCTCAATCAAAGTCAACAAGACGCAACAGAGGAAAGAAACACAGACCTCTCCTGGAGAGCTTAGAGGTGGAGAAGGCACTAGCGGTGATTATAGACATGAAGATGTTGGAATATTATCTTCATCAACATAATCATCAATATCTTCCCATTCTTCTATATTCATTGTTCCAAATAAATTTGATGATGAACTTTGTTGTTTCCCTATAAGTAAGAAATATAGTAAGAAAAATATACATATAAAAAAATACATCAAAAATAGAAAATGAATAGATATAAAATATGGATTACCTTCATATTCACTCCTCAACCAATTTTGGGCACATATCAAAGCTTCAAGTGTTTTTGGGCTCAAACTATTCCTAGTTGATCCAATTGTTTGTTCTCCAATACTAAATGCGGATTCGGAGGCGACGGTTGACATAGGAATGGCTAAAACATCTTGAGCAATTTTTCCCAAAATAGGATATTTTACTATGTTCAATCTCCACCATGACAATATATCGAATTGCTCATCTACTCCATCCACAAAAGGAATAGTTGGTTCATCAAAATAATTCTCTAAATCAGTTCGTGTTGGCTCCTTTGATGAACATTCCATAATCAACTTACTTACTCCTTGCAATCTCCTACTTAAGCCTCCAATAGGACGAACATTTGATGAACTTTCAATTTCAATAATGGGCTTATTTGACATACATCTAACTCTAGATTTCATAACACTTGAATAAACATTATACATGTTTGTCAAATATTGTTTCACTTTTGTGACCATATCGTCTCCCTCTTCCTTGTAAATCGTGTGAAAATAGTACACAACAAAAGTCATTTTTGATCTAGGGTCCAAAATCAAAGCAACTGCCAACAACATATTTGCTTCTTTCCAATATTTATCAAACTTTTTCAACATTGCATTTCCCATTGATGACATCAAATATGATTCACTACTACACCATTCCATCAATTGAAGCTTGAGCTCACAAATCATGTTGAAAAAAATATTTGATGTAGGATACTTAGTGCCGGAAAAATTTTCGGTTAACTCATAAAATGGAGCCAAACATTCATGTATCACTCTTAAATCTTCCCATTCATCCTCAAAAGGACATATAAAATTCACATCAAAGCAACTATAACGTTCAAAAACATCTTTGAAATCTAAAGCCACACCGATCATTTTGTAAGTAGAATTCCACCTAGTTTTCACATCAAGCACTAAAGAATGTTTAGGTGCATTCAATTGGCTTGCATATTTGTAGAAACAATCACTCTTTATAGTTGAACCTTTAATATATTTCACACATTCACGAACCTTCTCTATAGACTTAGCAGTCTCATTCAACCCATCTTGAACAATTAAGTTCAAAACATGAGCACAACATCTCACGTGAAAACAATCACCTGCAAAATTTGGACTTCTACTTGAGAAAAAAGACTTCATTTCTTTGGCTGCTCCATCATTTGCACTTGCATTATCAAATGCAACTGTAAAAACCTTTTTATCAAGTTGCCACTCACAAATTTTACTAATAAGACACTTGGCTATGCATTCTCCAGTATGCCGACTTTCAACTTTGGCAAAATTTAATATTTTTTTTGCAATTTCCAATTTTCATCAATAAAATGAGCTGTCAAAACAATATAAGCAATATTCTGTGAAGATGTCCAAATATCACTGGTAAAACTAATTTGACTCTTAACTTTTTCCAAAATGTCAAACACATTTTTTTCTCCTTTTCATAAATTCCAAGACAATCTCTTGTAATTGTCCTCCTAGAAACCATCACAAATTGCGGTTGCAAGTTACTAACCCACCTTCTAAATCCTTCATGTTCCACAATTGAAAACGAATACTCATGCAAGATAATTGCCTCGGCCAATTCTAATCTACTCCTTCCTTGATCAAATTTCCAAACTTCTATTTTATTGTCTCCATCCTTTTTCACTCCCATCTTGAAAATTTGTTGCCCAATATCACCACTTATATTTTTTGTCCTCTTCATTTTAAAATTAGGGCATTTCCCTTCAACATGCCTCCATAAATGAGTAGTTCCATAACTTCCGGCTCCTTCAAACTTCTTTTCACAATAATGACAAATAGCAAATGTTCCATTCTTCTCATATTTCTTATCAAAATAGGCCCATACACCGGATGCCATTTTCCTTTTTTTGATAATGCACCATCTGGAGATTCTCCTTCTTTAGCAATCGAATTTTTGTTATCTTTTCCATCTCCACTTTGTTCATTTACATTTAGTAATGAACTTGCATGATCCATCTGTGAAAAAAAAATCAAATTATAAATATAAAATGTTATAACTAGTATAAATCAATTCTATTTATAAAAGTGGTATCAACAAATATTATTAATTGACACTTTGACAGTACCTATTCTTTCCAAGATGCAAATTTCCTTCACCAAAGCACAAATTTTTATAGCTCAATCACTGCATAATTTCATTAGTATAAAATTTTTTACATTATCATCCAAGTATAAATAATCTAACTTTATAAAATAATAAGAATTAATCCTAGATATAAAATAAATTAAATTTAGGATAAATTAAGTGATATATACGCGGCGGCAACGGGCGGCGGTTCGACGGAGTCCGGCGGCGTCGCGGCGGCAGTCCGGCGGCAGAGGCAGGGCAGACGAGGCACTGAGGCAGGCAGTGACGGAAGTTTAGGGTGGCGGTCCGGCGGAGGCAGGCGGCGGCGGAGGCTGGAGCGGCGGATGCGGGAGCAGCGTGCGGGAAGCGCAGGCGACGGTGGATCTTCACACGGCGCGCAGAGGGTGGCGGAGACACGAGCAGATGGTGGCGGTCCGGCGGAGGCAGGCGGTGCAAGCTGGGAGCGGAGGCCGGCGGTCCAAGCTGGGAGCGGAGGCAGGCGGCGGCGGACGCAGCGTGCAAAGGTGGCGGAGCGGAGGCAGCGTGTCGCGACGGTGGCGGTTCGGCGGAGGCAAGGGAGGGTGGGTGAGGGCGGCAGAGGGCGGGTGAGGGCGGCAGAGGGCGGGGAGGGCGGCGGCAAGAGGCGGCGGCGGAGGGCGGCGGCGGCGGCCTATGAACAGTGGGTTTTTTTGTTAGGGTTTAGTTTCTTTGTTAGGGTTTAGAAGTTTGGTTTTGATTTTGGACCGTCCACGGACATTGTTCGGGCCCGACGGACAAGTCGGACATTAACTCGGTCGGACAAGTTTTGTCCGATAAAATTTCGGACAAACGCGGACAATAACTTGT